>JAQGBW010000969.1:0-31236 GCA_034698625.1 Julus scanicus | reverse complement strand
TCTCCCATCCGTAAAAATTCCCACCGACCTCGACCTGGGAGCGAACCCAGCATCTTAGGATCGAGAGGCAAGCACGCGTAACCCACTCGACCATCGGCGCCGGCTAACTTACATGTGTTCGAATTTCCATGTACGTATACACGTTATACGAACAGCCAATTACACTAAGTATGAAACCCACCAATAGTTCGCTATACATGCATATATATGTATTCAACTGGTGTCTTAAATTTATAAGTCTGTCCTAGTAAGAGCATTAATTATATCGGATGATCAAACATTTCTCATTAGAAAATGCAAAAATCTTGGAAAAACCCAAACAGAATTCTTGGTAACCAGGTTTCGTTTCAACAGAATGAATATTTTCCATCATTGAAAACATCGAGAGAAAAAAAAACTGTTGACAAAAACCAAATGTTGATATGCATATTGCAAACAAGATCAATATGCCAGCTCGTAAGTGCCTTAAAGATGCAAAAAATAAGCAGCGTTTATAGGACAAAAATAGATCCTTTAAAGATTTATGCGACACATATCGCTCTATTGGTAAAGGGAAATCGAAAAAAGAAAAGTTACATGCTTGACTTTTAATTTGAAATCATATTGCATTTTGGCATTTAGATTTACAAAAAAGAAAACAGTTTTGATTATTAATTCAAACTTCAAAATTCAATATGAAACTTGCTTTTTCATTTTTTTCGCTCGTTCGCAATTATTTAATGGCTTAATATAGTATTTGCAAGTATACAAATATATAAAGCTTAAGACCTGAATATACATACATTTTTCAATATTAAAAGAAGCCCACATTGGTCACATTCCTACTGTTCGTAATGTATTAATGTAAAACAACAGATGTGATATGTAAGCCACTGCAGCACACAGATGGCGATTCCGCCATGCAGGTCCAAATAGCATTGTTCCTACATCGTTGTTCACAAATGTGGGTCCAATGGGCACTGAAGGTCACCCAAAAAAACTTTTTCTTGACTATTTGCAGCGACATCTGTGAACATGAGGGAAGAAAAAACTATTCCCCACTATAACATCCAGCAGCATGCAGTGACGCCACGAATTTTATGCAGCGATCATATTAGCAAAAATAGAGAAACTTCCACATATCAAAAAATACAGAAGTCGAGAAAAGCAATCCAGATATTGATTCCAAATGTTCTTCACACCCTGTAGCAGCCCCAAGCTTGCTTCAACATCTCGCGGTGTAGGCCTATAAGCCACTTCTCAGCATTTTGTTTGTGCATGTACACGATACTGACACCTTAAAGAGTTAGTGCGGGGAGCCAGGGACCATTTTCGTCAATAGTTACCACCAGCGGTTGATTGATCTCGCAGAAATCCATGGCGTATCTTATTGATTTTTTTTAGTAATACACCGCGCAGAAATGAAAAGAGGAGAGGATATAGGGGGGAGTAGAATTCCTCGAGGATCGACCACAACTAATATACAGTATCACATTGGCCTACATACCAGCAAAGGAGCAGCTTCTGGAAAGTTATCCACGTCAGCGAAGAAGGCCACATGATACTTTTGACACCACGAGACCGTAACAAACCAGTAGAGATAAGTCACGGTAAATCCATAAGGCTTGTTAAATAAATATGTGACGTCTAACGTTCAGCCTCATCTCCATGATGCCCCTGGTTTTTTTTTACCTATCATCCACCAAGACATCTTATACGTCATCAGAGGGCATTTAACCTTAAATACAATTAATATTCTGCAATACAGTATCACAAGCATTCGGTGCAACACAACTAATCATTCATTATCATTTTATATGTAATTGCAAAGAATTCATGGTATACAGTTTCATAGAACTGCTCAAGATAAGAGAGTATGGCAAGTAAGAAAGTTCTGATATTTAGCCCTAACGTTCAAAGAAAAACTGATATCTTTCTGAAGACTAGGCACATTGAATTTCCTATTATGATCCAGCAAGATGTATATTGATTGGTCCATGCATGACCCCTCATCAGAAAAAGTGGAGAATGCCACAGAAAAAAAACTTTTCCAACTTTGGATTCTAAGGTCCTTGGTGGTATGAACTACAAGAGTATAAAAGGCCTAGGCCAAGATTGCCAGAAAACAGGGAATAGACGGCGCCAAGATCACAGGTTTCTAGATATAAAAAAAAACATGGCATGGCGTCTAAACAACTGCTAGTCAATTTCAGGCCCTTGCAGGAATGCGGCATGCTTCCGCGATAATAAAGAGCACAGGGCAAGCATATACGCGACGCGCTGAAATGAGACGAAAATAAAATTTATGAAATACTTTATGTAGATGCAGTCATACATTTTATAGGAGCAAGCAGTACGGTAGGCCTAAATGCAAATGCTTCATGAATAATTTATCCCACCTGCACCAAGCTTTATAGGGCCTACCGAGGGGCCTCCTGGAGGCCTTGGTGTACTTAAAATTTATGTGCGACTACCGACCCGTACATACTTGGATATTCATAGATCTTACAGCAAACATGATTGCTTTCAACAACCATAATATATAATGCAAGTCTGGCTTGAAACTTTGAAATGAAAATTCCATAAACTTAATGACGTTTTATCGTACATAGCGTAGGAATCTCATAGGTCCTGCACAGGTTACAATGTGGTATTTATTGTGCCACTCACCCTAGTATTTTAATGAAAAACACATGCCATATAATTAATTATTTAACACCGGTTTACCATTGCAACTCGTATTGAATTAACGTCCTGTCAGAGGTGCATTTATGTAAGTATCCAGTATTATACATGCAGAAACCTCCTTGAAATAATCACGATGGCTCGAAATGTATATATAATGAGCCAAACAGAACATTTATCATCACCAACAGAAAAAAACAACGAAACCTATGATTTCCTAACATAAATTAAACAAGTAGGAACTACAGTAGAATCCACATTAATAATTCTTACCCAAGTGCTTAATTTGTACCGATACTATACGATGAAAATGCGACGAAATATAGTCACTTAAACTATTTATTTTATTTATTTACCAAAAATTACCAATTCAAAGACAAAGTAACGAGTATCATTTTGGATTTTAGACTTTAAACTAACAAATATAAGTCCTTTGCAAAGATAACGTTGTTATTTATCAGCACGCGTATATATAATTGAAATTATATAATTATGTACATTAAAGTATATGTACCCGTGTATACACCGTTGTCAATTATTTTTTGATAAAAAAATTCAAGAAAAAAAATTTAATTGGAAGGTTAATGGAGCGCTCTATAAAATTCTCATTAAAAGGCCATTATATACTTTTAAACCTTGAAAGTTTATCTTTTACCTGAGATGTACAAAGATAACAAGCAATTAACTTCTCAATGGCTAATGTTCCAAATTAATGACCGTATGTATACGTCTTCTGCAAATCGAAGACCAGACTGTCCGGTCATAAAAACGAGATCTGCCATAGAACAGAAATTGATTGATAGTTATGGCCAACCGACTATTCGTTGAAGCCATACAATACAGTAATTGCATTTGATAAATTATGACAAGCCCTAAAATAAATATAAAAATATACCCATGCATATTTAAGTATCAATATCGACTATACCAATGTTAGGTCCCTTTATATCTGCTCAGAAAAAACAAGTACATTTCTATGATGAAAAACTATGATTTAATTTTAGTTCCTATATGGTTATGTTATCTCGGCACTACTTTAAATGCTATAGGCACTATAGACTATTTATGCTCTATGTACATGTGTATAAACATCAAAACATGCAAAGTTGACATGTTTTTGAATTTTTAAATAACAACAACAACAACAACATGATTTCTAAAATGGTAATGTACAAAAATATCAGTACATATTATTCTATCAAAGCCATATGAGATTCTCTCATGTGAAATTCCAGGTTTCTAGTTCCCCGAGGATAATGCAGCACACTGACAAGTAAACATGAGTTCGCCAGTATATTATGTGAAAGAAGAGTATTGCATCCTTCACCAAACTTGTATCTATCAACTATTCAAGCCTCGACATCAAAGAGTTAAATGAACGCAAAGCTATGGTGGCCTTCACTGTGCATGTTATATAAATTGCAAGACACGAATACATACAATAAAAATGAGATCTTTCGTACTCTTAAGTCATGTTAATGTGCATGCAGAGCAACGTCATCTTCGTTTAACCGTCACCCTGACATTTAACTGACAAGCATTATGAATTAAGCTCTATGTTTCGATTTTCTTCTCCCAACATCCTGGGCCTCACCCCCAACAAGCGTACATGTTGTGATAATGCATAATTAATTGGAAATTGCGTCTTTGAGATATATAGGTGAAGCATGAAAGACACGTTTAGTCTGAACTCAGAAATCATTTTATCTCGACATCATTTTTTTTTCTTCTTCTTCAAAACCATGCATTAAATAGCGCTCACTAAGACAAAAACTCAATGTACCTAATTAATCGTTTAGAGCTATTAGTGCTTCTTTGTCCTCCTTTGGAAACCCATCAAGTACTTACACGAAATTGAACAGAGAAACAAAATAATCGTTAAATCGATTAAGGAGCATAAAATCCAACTAAAGACTGCCATTGATGGCACATGGAGCTTGACGATAAAAAGCAATCGCCATTCCAGAAGAGATAATTAAAAATTAATGAAAGATATATTTGTCTGTCTTTACAGTTCAAAGGATTTTACGAACGAGTGAAGAAACAGTCTACACATCTCGGATTTCTCAGTGAAGACCTTCATTTCTAATAAAATTTTAACATTTTAAAATCCTCAATAATATATGGCAGGTTTATTAATCATGAATGATGGACTTAGTTAGTAGCCATTTCGATTAAACACAACGAGTCTTTTCATCTGAATAATTAGTAATGATTTTTTTCCCTGACAGACAGTCAATGAAATTTAAAACTACACATATCATTAATTACAAAAATGACATATTTTGAATGTCATAATTTGGAAAGATCCTTACGTATAAATTGCTGAAGATCATTGTAAAGGTCTTTTAAAATCTCACAGCAGTATGCAAACTTTGATACATGCTTACATTGTTGCGTTAATTAAAGAATAACTAACCATGTATAACTAAAATCGTATTGAAATACGTTCGAGGCAAAACTCAAAGAGAACCATGAAGATGCTTCGCTGTGCAAAATGTCCCACAGTCACCTAAAATTAAACTTAGAATAAAAAAGCTATAATTATGAGCTAGGAAAACAACTGCAGCTTTTTTTGCACATGATTTAACTGATTAAAATACAATACACACTGTGTTATAAAAAAGTAAAACCCAATAAAAAAAAAATCACAACTTCATGAAAAATGCTTCGATTTGGCACTTAAATAGAACAATAGTATAGGAACAAAAAACTTCTTCCGGACAAGCGAAAAATCTCGGATTTTTTTCATTTCTTAACAAGACGTGTGCTCGAGAACAGTTGAACTGCTGCAACGGGAAACGCCACAGTTCATCGAACCCAACCACTGGCTATTAAACAGTCCAGACTTGAATTCAGTGGACTACATACAGTAATTGGGAAGTTTTCCAGAAAAAGCTTACAAATCGAAGATTAATAATGTCGAAGACTTGAAACTACGAATTATGAAAACTTGGATTGAAACTTGGATTTCGATCATTTAAATAGAAGCGTTTTTCTCGAAGTTGTGATTTTTGTATTGGGTTCAACTTTTTTATGACTCACAGTGTACATGTCCAACAGTCCCCCAAAATTAAACTTGGAATTAAATAGCTATAATTATAAGCTTGAAAAACGACTGAAGCTTTTTTTTGTACAGTATTTAACTGATTAAAATACAGTATAATTCAAGAATAAAGAATCCAATAGAGCTCTTTATTAAGTCGTAAAGGCCGTTGTTCTTTAATTATCTTGTTCAGTCATTAGATTAAATTTGTTTTTTGCAGACTTAAACAATGGAAAGCATTCATAGCTTGTCTTAATCGTCGATTTCACCATAGAACACGGTAACCCACAAAAAAGTCAATACTGTAATAATACAAACTAACGCTGCAAGGGTACGTGGTGGATGAAATATTCATAGCATTTTCCATTATCAGAATTTGTTCATAAAAACGCATTATAAAGTCAATGTTTTATAAAAATATTTCTCACACTCGTACTTCATACAGTCTCCCACAAGGATAACATTGTGCAGATATTTGAATTAGAAACGCCAAATAACCAAACACATGGCTTAATGCATAAAAACAAAAACACACACAAAAAAAGAATGACGTCAGCGGATATTAACAAGGTCGACAGCCTGTTAATTACCGAGAGATTTTGATTGTCAACTTTCCTCGTCCTCGTGATCGACTCGAAGCATTTAATTACAATTTGAATGCTGGCTTACTGTGGGCTTGAATTTAACGAGACCATTTTCTCTTCGTGCAAACGTTGCCATCTACAGAAAAGTTAAAAATCTTAAAAAAGTCAGTTTGGAAAAAAAAAATCAGATTGCACGAGATAGGACTAGTCGAATGGAAATTCAGTGGTGTCCTCCCAGATCGTTTCCTACATAACCTTCAAACTGATGCTGCGTCTCTTTGACAATGGTAATATCGTCACGCCTCATAAACTTAATTTGCATATGAAGAAACTGATTTTATACGACTTTTGTCATAAAGAATCTATTATCGGTAGGCCTATATAATATGATAGAAAATTATTAGTTTTCTTATCAAGAGCCCAAGCAGCTTCTGCAATTTTTTTTTTCCCTTATGGCAAATCGAGGAGCTAGAAACAAGAAGTTCAAAAGAGAAGATGAGGAGGTTGGGAGGGGGAAGAAGAAAAAAAAAAGAAAGAAATGCAATGGGCCTTGAAAGGCATCTTCTGAAAATATGTTTTCGGCATCGGCTAGGGTCATCATCATTTCGCTGCGACATCGTTATGCAATGGAAAATTATGATGTTTGGAGAGTAGTGAGGTTAAAGGGCCAACATTTTCAATTCCAGTGAAGGGATTAGAAAAGCGCTTATGGCCGGCAGAAAACCATTACATCTGAGGATTGACCACCACAAAATAAATCACAGGTTAACGGCATTTGCGAAAATAAATTTCTATTTTTTGATTTAAGACCAAGTATAGCGGACGCCCTTCGTGTTTTTTTATGGCACACGTATCGAACATGACTCAAAACGATTTTAGGGTTATTTTTGTTTGTGAGGAACCCTAGTAGCCACGATGTCGTTTTGATTGCATTGAAGAAAAATGATGACATTTTATTAAAAACTATTTTCGTCCTTTTTTGAAATGCAACAGTTTTTTTTTTTAACTGGTCACTACGAAGTGTTAACCACTGATACAGACGCTTGTATAGATATTCTATTGGTTATGACATGAACAAGAGAATAAAAACAAACCTTAATTAATCCTTCGAAATTTGACATTTTAAGACTCATTTTTGGAATCAATCGAGCGTAGGGATTTCCCACCTGGTGGCAACTTCTCCACCATCACAAATCAAAATGGCGGCAGACACACCAGATTAAAATAACTGGACTCCACCTGGATCACGTGGGCGTCAGAAAAACACACTCAAACCGCCTGAAATTATAGTTTCACGGAGTTTTGTTAATTTCAACTGACGGACACACCCTCAACGTCCAGCCTACGATGGTAGTTGTTTTAATCAGGGGGTCTTACTTCGCCAAATTGTTTCGCTCCATAAAGTGGGTGGTATTTTTCAATGCCTCATAACTCATATTTTTTAAATTGCAACTAGACGTGTACAAAACAGATTAAAAACGAGTCAAACATCTGCCGTTGATTCTGAGTAAATAGTTAGGATTATATAAAGCCACCACTGCGTAACCATTTTGTTTTCCCAGAATTTAACTGGTCAAGTTTCCTTTTTCCCCCTCCGTCATTCCTCCCCCCAGATTTCGTGCCCGTATTTTTCATTATTATTAGACCCTTGACACCCCTCCGGGGGGTTTAAGCAATTTCCCTGATTCCGTTGAAAAGTGAATGGGCAGCTGTTGCTGGTCGGTTCCAGACGAGGCTTATACCACGAAACCTCTTAGTATGGACAACAGCCATTGGAAATTCAGATTAGGTCTGCCAGCGTTTCATCCAGAGGTCAGTTGAGGTTTGCCTTCTTTTTTTCCCTTTGTTGTCCGATATATGAATTTCGTTCAACCCACGAACCAGACTAGCCACTGCCCCTCTTCAGCCTAAGGGATAGCAGCTAGCTTGCCCTTAAATGCACCTTTGAAGTGTGAGCAGAAACAGCAAAAACACCACCAATTTGATTTGGCTACCATGAATTACAAATGGCCGCCATGCTTCAAGGTGTCTAGCTTAAGGTCACGCTTCTCTTTAGCAATAAAACAAAAACAATCCAACACCTCAAGAGAAGAAGTTACAAAATCCATGAAAGTTTCAGTTCTTTAAGTTAATCCAAAACTTCAAAACGTTTCGAGCGTTTAGAAGCACATATAGAAAGCAACTGACAGATAACCTAGAATTATTTTCAATGCATTTTGTTGACAATTTATTCCTTTTTATAATTTGCCTAATTTGCATAAAATTTCTGATGCATCTTTGAGGCGAAAAATGTTGAACTTATAGCAACCCAAATTTTCATTATTTATGCCATATGCATTCGTTGTATCCCTGTGGCTGTAAGTGTTTCTGAATGCACGATAAATTCGATAAAATCACCACTCCACCAAATGTAGCCACAGGAGTTGCAGGCTGTTTCACCAGAGAAATTCAGCAGAAATATTTTTCACACTAGGCGAATTATAAACAGGAATAAATTGTCTACATAACACATTTTTCCGATTTTAAATCTGACATTTGATTGCTGAGAAAACACATTTTAACTTGATTCATACAGGTGAGTCGATTTTTTTGCACTCAAGTGTAGTAAAAGTATGTTGGAAAATGTAGAATTTGGAAAAATTGTCTGCGATGCCATCAAAATGTGTGTAAGCAATGAGTTAAACACATCCAGCGTCATCAGTGACCAAAGACATACATCAAGGATTTCTTTTACTTTTTCCTTATTGTGTTGTTACAGTCCAGTGTTTTTATGGTCCAATGTGCATATAACAAAAAATAAAAAACATGGTACTTAGCATGCAGTGACACGTACGGAATGTTACATTCACCACTGTTTGACTACAGCGCAGTAAAGGCAACTTTTCTGATCTTGGTAGCAATCTTGCAAGCCTATAAAATACAAAAAAAGTTCCACGTTTGGCATTTCGGAGTAGCAAAATCTGTCTCGAAATCCATCAGATTCGTGGTTTTTTTTTTTCTTCTTTTCACAGGTACGTTGTAAAAATCTGACATTTTCTAATAAATCGAGATTTTCGTATTAAACGTATGGGAGTTTCCTTGTAAATCCAAGCCGTCTGACAATTCCCCACCAATTCAATTAAGACATTGTCAAAAAGGTGTTCGCTCATGACATAAACCCGAGGGAGAAAAACTCAATCCAGTTGAGTCAACACGAAAATAGGATATTTCCTTTTTTCGCAGAAAAAATATCAAAATTGAAAAATGGCAAATGGGCAAGATGTGAAGGGTGAAAAAATGATGGGCTTGTACATTTGAATGAAAACGGACCCAATGCTGGTTTTTCTTATAAAGCGTACGCGTCAATCAGGTTACCGCAAGAAAGGCATGACCTGTCCTTTAAAACCAAAATGTAAAGGTAGAAAAAAAAAGAAGACTCCGAGAATGAACTGAGCAGTATTACAATGCATTAAAAGACATCTCTACTCGTAATATACGCCTACTATCGAGCCATACAAAAGCAAAAATGTTTGATTGAATAGGGTACAATAGACACATTCCTCCTGTCCACAAAGAAACGGAGGGAATAAAGAAAAGTACGCTCACAATATATACGCATTTACAGAGATGCCAAAATTGAGAAATATACCATGGATTGGCTCCCAACACAGTACAGACACACTGAAAGAAGGTTACCCTATTGACAGTTTCCTCTTTGGTTTCCTTCCTTACTTTTCAGACAATAGGGAGAACTAACATTAGCAGGAGAGGAGAAAGGGTACCTAAAAGTGCTGTACTGTTGCTGGAAATGAGGGTCCTCACCACATACTCACATGCTCATGAAGCAAATTTACCCTAGTTCGGAGAAATCTGAACCCAACTGTTAACCCCTATTGTCCACCCCTAATTATGGCTCAAATCCTAACCGTATTTCCCCTTAGGGAGGGTTACCTTAACTCAAAATCCATACCGTACAGACCCCCGTACACTCGAGGGTTACAGAGTTGGTCTTACTGCCATTTTCGTGCAATGCCTGTTGTACCATAGGATATTTCAACATTTTTCATTCTACATCATGTTCCATTACTGTTATCAAGTTGTGACATCAATTTAGCGTGACTCTAAAGTGCTTGATGGCAAGATTTTCTGAATATATTGCAAGAATTCGTGTTATGTCAAATAGATGGCAAAATATTTACTAACATGATATCTGTATAGGTACAAGAAGCTCAAAAATTATGGTATAGTAATATTTGCAGTAATAATTAAAGATCCAAGCACTACATCTGGATCCTTCTCGTAAATACCCACTATTTCGGTAATGTAGGTCGTTTCATTACAAAAACCTAAAAAATCCATATGAATTTATCATATTTAATCCACCATAAAAGCACAGGGTATAAAGCAGATGCGTAGCTCATCATTAATTTTATTTTGAGAAAAAAAAACTAGTCTTAAAGTTACAATAGGAATTTTCATTTAAACCCGTTTTATTCTCCGAGTAAAGTTATAATAGCATTTTATATTCAGGCATTAACTTACTGGACATTTTTTTCAACGTTATTGTACATGTAAAACTTCATTGTATGACATTTTCTTCAATCACTGTTTTGTGTTTGTCCCCCTTCTTCAACGTTTTCACACAATACTGAAAGTTAACACCTTTTTTCGCGCATTTATGACAAGCAGCTAATTTATCACGGATTCTCACATCCCACTACCATACACATGTACATTTAAAACAGGATTCTTTTGGTAAGCTCACACCCTTAGAAAAAGTTGCATATGCAACCCTAACATAGTCAGTCCTAATGACTTTCCAACATATCCGAAAACATGACCGCATGATCATTTCTTGTTAGACATAACATGTATAAGTTAAACCAAGATACTTCACAAAAGCTGATCTCATGTTGAAAACAAAGCAGTGATTATACATGTTGACGTCATCAAAGTCATAAATATATTTAAAAAATGTATTTTACCTGATAGGGGCCCTAAGGATGCTTATGACATCATCCCAATATATTGAATCGTTATGGTGCACCGGAAAGGCCTTGACTAACTTGCATATTTTAAATATGAATAAGCACGATTAAATCTACGTGCAGTGTATTCAAGTTATTACCATATCAAACTAATTTACACGCTTCTACGTGCCTTAAAAGCATAAAAAGAATGTTTCATAAAATAAATCTTGCAACACGGTTACAACGTCAATTCTAATTTGGTATCAGTTTTATTTTTTTTTTATTTAAGAAATAATTTCGCAGCATGTTTATCTAAAGCAACCATCCATTACTATTAAAACTTCGGTATTTGCAATGTCTAGTACTAACAATAATATGTTTAACAATGCAAGCTGGATATAATTAGGTCACCCTAATTGAATTAAAATATTATATTTCAGACACATATCCGAGTTGAAAGCAGCATTCTTTCAATTGTAAAAACACGACGATCTCACGTTAACCTATTGTGTACATCTCGTTTTGTAAGCTTTAAATATGACCCGTGACCTTTTGGATCACCAACCTCAAATGCACAGAGATCAACTTTTTAACAAGGGAAATAAGATGCAGTCACAGCTAGGTCAAATCTGAATAACAGAGACATCGTAAGTCAACTCGTGTTCGTTCACTAATGCCAACACATTTGCAATGCATTAACTAAACGGCTACTTAAACACAACATTCTCAACCATATTTAAGCTTTCCAAGAGGGTGACTATCCCCCGTATAACAGTTACCCAAATCTCATGAGCTTGAGACAGAACCGAGTCTTAAATCCCAGATGCATACCACTGCTGCACAGAAAATGACAGGAAACATACACAAGAAACACTGAAACAAAGTTTCCAGCATATTTTTCGAAACATGTGTCGCAAATTCCTTTGATCCAGACCGCCTCTTGAGCGATCGCCAGGAAACATCGTAATGTGTCAGAAAATGGCCGTTTTTCGACACTTGTCTTACAAACTTTTGGAAACACCAAGGTAGCATATGTATGTTTCATGTTTCTAAACGTCTCTTTACACTCGTGTTTGTTTTTTTTACTCGTGAATTTGGGATACTACATGTTTTGAAAAACATGCTGGAAACTTTGTTTCAATGTTTCTTGTGTATGTTTCGTCTGATGCATACCGACCTTTACGAGGAATTAAATGCAGAATACTGCAACTGTCTTAAGCCGGGTCTCCACCAAAGGGGAAATTAACCTGACGCAAGAATTGTCGAAACAAATTTCCAGTTTGTTTACCAATTTTGTTTCAGCAAACTTAAGACGCGTTTTTGCGTCCAGAAACATGTTTCTGGACACATTTGACCAATCGCTCGGGAGATGTTCTAAATCAAGTTTTGTTTCCTGAATCTTTTTAAAATTCAAATTAAGATCGTCTGTAAATCGCGGGTCTAAATATTTTGGCTTCTTCTAGTGGATACACATCGACATCATTGAACATGTTTCTGATTTATGATTTTATGTGTATGTGTGTGTTTCCAGCTTCATGTTGTAAGTTCTCATTGGTGGAGATTCCGGCCTCACCAAACAGCAGCTCAAGCTTAAACTAATATTCACAATAATTTAATAAATTAAACTCACATTCGGCTGCATTGAGCTCGTCTTGGCAATTTCTCTGTGTAACCGTGGACTTGTGACGCAGCTCGGTCTCAAGCTCATGTGATTTGAGCAACTGTAATGCAGGGGTTAGTGTCAGGTATCAAAGAGTATCTATCAACCGTTAAACTGTCCATACTGGAAACATTAAAGGTAATCACGTTTAAGCGGTAATAATTAACCTGAAAAGGGAATAATGAACGCAGCTTTATTCTATATATTCGTTTTTCAGGTTATTATGATGATCATTTTGATAAATTGTCTTTCTCTTCATAAAGAATGTGTTTTCAGGAATGCTGATCATATACAAGCAACCATATACCATCTGCGCAACTAGGGTGATTATTACATGACGCGGATGATCAGTCAATTGGCTTACAGTTAAGTAACTTGGATTAGTCTATTTTACAGCACTTGACCACCCCTTAAAATAACAGTTATGGAGAGGTTGACGGCCTCTTCTTACTTTCCAGTTTATGCCTCGCATTAACCCTCACTAGGGGATAGCCTATAGCTCCTGAAGGCAGTCCTAAATCTCCCAAGAATGCCTCACCAAACATTCACCGTTGCTAAGCAAGTTTATTGCAAAAA
Organism: Julus scanicus; assembly: GCA_034698625.1. Classification (NCBI taxonomy): domain Eukaryota; kingdom Metazoa; phylum Arthropoda; class Diplopoda; order Julida; family Julidae; genus Julus; species Julus scanicus. Next base: position 17,757 of record JAQGBW010000969.1, on the reverse strand, counting down.
CAAATGCAGGTAAGTACACGCCTAAAGGAACGATGACGATGCTTGCATTAACCCAAACAATGAAACGTGCTTACTGAGATTTTTTTCTCTTCCACAAAATGAACAGTCTCGACTGCTCTTCGTGTGTAATGAGTAGAAAAACTTTCTATTTGGCTAATGCAATGTATGCATTGATTGAGAACTTGAGCCCTCTTGTGGACACCACCATTGTTCAACAACCAGAAATGTGCTTGACAAACTGGAGCAAAATCTTCAAGATACACAATTTTTGAATTTTTCAAAAAGTTTTCTTACAACTATTTAGCACCCTGAGAAGAAAACAAGACGACCACTACTCAAACAATACAAAACTTGCACAATGCTGAATTACAACATTGTGTGACAATTCACACAAATGCTACAACACAGTACAGGAGGCAATGGGGTGAGAATACGACATACAGGTTATCAATACACTGGTATGAAAATAGGTGGAGTACCCCAGGCTTTGGTATACATAAGGAACAAGAAATAGGCAACGTGATTGTGCGTGTACTTTTTTGCACCTTGATAATTCAAAAGAGAGAAAGTAGATTATGAAAAACGAAGGGAGGAGGAACTCAACCAGGTAAGACTTTTTGCCACCCCAGTTTCACTCCTGCAGGTCCACACAAATGACCCTATAAAAACGGATGATACCAACATAAATAGCTGCTTGTTACCAGGGAATACAGGTTTTGGTACCACGACGGTACAAGGGAGCTAACCTCGTTTTGTGCACCTAGTGATAGTGCGCGGGTTACGTCATTCCCCAGGAGGGGCGAATATTTTTGACCACTTTCATGAACCAAATACAATTGAACAATACTGGCAAATTTAGTAAACTATCGAGTATGTCGAAAACTAATTGAGGTGGATCACTCGAGAAATTCAGCCACTTTTCAAAGTTAATTGGCTACTACTCAAAAATTATTTGACAAAGAGGCAGGTGAAGTTATGTACAAGTTTCATAAACAAATTTCCGTCATATGCAATTTCCCCCCCCCCCCCCTCAAATAATGATCTTTTTTAAGCGCTACCATGTTTGAGCTACACGTATAGCATGAACAATTAACACAACAATCGTACTCAAAATTTACTAAATAGTATAAAGTCGTGTACATATTAAGTATATACATTATAGAGCAGTGATCTCTTACTTTGTATTCTGGACATGTAGAACCATGAAAATGGACAAAACAGCGAAACCTGTCACTTCTCTGCTGAACTTTCATGATAGTCTTATCAAATTAGATATTCTCTGGAGTGACCTCTAAATGAGGTGCCCAGGTTATTTATCAAACACTGGCAAAAATGCTGTTGTACTTTGTTGATCTAGCCAATTACAAAAGGCGTAACCTGAAAAACAAAGTACAAACGTAGGTTTGTTTGCACTTGAATCAAGACGTGAACATTTGATTTCAATCACGTGGCCAACTCGCAATATTCTTGGAAAACAATTTCGCAACCACCGAAAGTTGCTTCAATGTCAGAACATGGTGCGAAAATTGAGTAAAACCTAGGCTATCTGTCCAAATTACACTGTAAACCTTGGGTCGTTGGTACCACGCGTTCTCAGAATACAAATCCAAGATTGTTTTATGGATCATCATCATTTTGGTGACTCACTAATCTGGATTTATTTGCCTATAAAGGGAGAAACCACCTGAGTTGTCTGGATAAGCAAGATATCCCTTCACTTGTTGTATAAGAGAAAGGTCATTATGGTATATATTAAGAAAACATATTCATGACATTTCAAATATTTAAGTGGCTCTGCAATTCAAGAGGTTCAAGTAGTGGCCTCTTGCGGGAGATAAATATATATACGTTCATCACAATCAAACTGGTACGGTGATTTAAATACTCAAAAAATCAATATACTAAGAACTTGATAGGCTCAAAGTTCAAATTGCTGCATAATTACATTCCTGAACTCGACTATCCTCTATTTCTCAAATTCCAAAATCATTATGTTAATAGAGTTTGGAAGAAGAAGACTTTAGTCGCATCCTTGTCTTGTACATTTATTCCTAAACCAACAATACATTTTCATGTTGAAAGGCATTGCAATGTCCCTTTACATCTCAAAGTCCATCAATCTAGACATAATCAATAAGCGTAGGCTGATAAGTCTGAAGAAGATAAATTTCCGTGTTATAATACAAGTTTACCTAAATTTCTAGTCCCTTCCTCACATATACTGTATATAATGTATTATTTTCATTCCTCTTTGGAGAAAATGTGTTTATGCTTTCATGGTAACGCCCATTATGTCATCGTTCACGCATAAAACTTAATATAGGCTAAATACCGTCATTTTGGAAATGTTTTCAAAAGTATGTCAAGTCCGAACAATGCTGTAAAAGTGCATTTTTTACCGATAACGGTACAAAATATTGGCGACAAACGACAAATGTGCACGTAGCCAGCCTAATGGCAAACAAAGCTTATCAGAAATGCATGTTGAAAAATACTAAAATTTAGGGCTTCTCCGACACAAACTTATCACAATTGGTTTTAGATAAAAACACAGATTTGAAAGAAGTTTTACGACAATGTGAGGATATATTATATCGATTTTTGAAAACTTGAGAGGGTTCGTGTATATTACTGTTATAATCCGTATTGACATTTTCAAACAAACTGCGGTCGAAAAGTTCCATTACTGATTTTGTATTGCTTCCCTACATATTACCCCGCCATTTCCATTTTTTTATTTAAAAAAAACCTCTTTATATAGAGCAGTCCAAAATAAAAAGTTCGGCTTACTTAAAAGGCAATTCAGCAAATGCTTCAAGCATTTTCAAGCCTCTGCTTGCTACACTTAAAATTCAATTATTTGACTTTTTATAGTGTAGTACTTTTGAAACAATAAACATTAAACAACTGGACTTGTTAAACTTGTTGAACACATTCTGCAATATTATATCACAACCTATAACGTTTTCACGTTACTAATCTTGCCATGTTCATTCCCTCAAATCAATCAATACCCTTTTCAGTACTGAAAGTAAAAAAGGAAAAAATCCGGTCTCACATCACGTTGTTTAATTTTGTAGATTCCACAATTAACTAGACGAAATATATACACTCATTAAAAAAAAAAAAAAAATTGGGAGGAAATTTGCTTTGAAAAGCAAATGACTTGTGCTACTATACACACCCCAAGCAGGTTGTGTTTCATGAAATACAGATGTCCGTGACATGTTGCAGAGCTAAGAAAAATTATTTGCCAAAGAAACTAAATACAATAGGCCAAGACAGTAGCAGATGTGCGCTTCAGATCTGCTGTAGCTATAGGAGCAATTAAAACAGAGCATCTGTTTTCACTTTTATCTGTTCGACTCGAAAAAATGCAATGGCTTTTCACTTTCACATACACTACACGTTAAGAAACGCAGCAAAATATACGGATGTATCAAGCCTACGAGAAAATGCGTCCCCTAGAAAACGATTTGACATTTTCAGAGTCAAGTTTTCAAATTCTCCTTTCTAAGCTACGCCGTAGATTTATTTTTATGGCTTTTTAACATGTTAAAAAATGTAAAAACACAACGTTTTTAGTAAAACGACACCGTTTCCAGCAGACAAATTGAGCCCATCTGCTCAACAACCCATCTTCACATTCCCTATCTTTTGCCCACTGCAGAAGCCTTTGACCTTAAAAACACTGCAACACGTGTGCATAATATTTCTTTGTGCATTTTACTGTAACATTACATGGGAGTACATTTATATTTCCAAGCAAATTTTAACGATGGCAATGTACATTCCAATAGTTAAAAAGACAATAGAGGGAGTACAGCATCAATTCTGCAGATCTTTCTTTAATCTTCTTTAGTATGCATCCATAGTAACCATAACACAAAACAAGGCCTATACTTGGGCTGGATAAATATTCTCTCTTCACGAAAGGTAAAATTTTATGCAGTAATTAAAGTTGGCATCCGACATTTTTTTCCTGATTATCAGACAGTATAAGCTCTTGTATTGCTATATACGCTCCTTAATTGGCAAATCACTAGTAATCAAATTTAAAAACTGAAATCCAAATTGCTCATCGTGACATAAATTTGTCCAAAGTAGGCAGCTAATCTGGAGTATAGAGCGCAAAAGAATCGGAACCAGCTTCAAAATTACTTGCAGTTCTGACCACTTGCACAACGACCGTACATTACTCACCAAAACGTTCTCGTCTTAACTTAATGAACAGAACAGTAGCTTTCTTGGAGTAATAAATTGGGATGATGTAATGAAGTAGCTATCAAGGGTTTGCAGTTTCTCCTGCTCATAAACATTTCAAAGTACAAAAATATCGCTAGAAGGATTTACCATAAAAAATGTAAAACGTTTGGAGGATATTCCCTATAAAAGCTTCAAACTTATATATTGTACAGGAAAACCATAACAAGTACCGATTAGCATATCAGGTACCAGTAACAAAAACTGCTTCTAAAGACGCAATTAACCTTAGCCATTTAACCTAGAACCAAAGGCATAAATCAGTCACATCCTACTTCTGGCCCTGAGCAACAATTCCTGACGTCACTAAATTAACCTTGAAATGGTATGACTAAAGTAGTTATGATACCGATGTGCAGAGGGAATGAGGGGGGCAACTTTGCCTTTCCCTCCCCCTAAATTATTGGATGTCAAACCGAAAACGTATTGGAAGTTTCCATGTTGCAACACTACGAGTGTAAAATGGACGAGCAAAGTTGTGGCACAAAGTTTGTCTATTTGTTGCTAACTTACTGCATGCATAAAAAAGTCACACTCATAAAAAAAAAAAAAAAACCTAGAGTGGATCATCATAAAGTACTGTTGTACAGTAGTGTTTTGCATGCTGTTAAAGTGCAATTTTGAAAACATGTTCAGAATATTGATTTCCTGAATATTTCTAGCAATTATATATGGTGATTTGGTAAATGTGTGTATAAGGACACCAGCAAACCTTTTTTTGCGGTTAGGAAGACATTAGATATTTTTATTTTTAAAAGCAATAACCCTATTTCCGAACGAATGTTTTTGCTTAAAATTCGTTTTATTGCCAGTTTCATTTTTACTACACACTTATAGTTGGTCGCAATCTCCAAAACTTGTTTATACGGTTGTTCAATTCAACCAAAAAAAAAAAAAAAAAAAATACACGAAGAGCAAGTGCGTGTACTCAACATTAAAAGTCAACATTTGTTTCATCGATATACTTATCAATAGAGTAAAAAAGAAGCAATTATGGCACGACTTAGTTCTTTTATTCACCGATGTGATTGGTATTAAATTCTGGAATGCTCTTGAATGGAAAAACTTCTAGAAGGATAGTATTACAAATTGATGCCCTACGTTTATTGGAAAATAGTCTTGTATTTCCGAGAGGTTGCGCTTTTCTATTATTGTGCCAAAACTTAGATTATTGAATTAGGTAAGGGTAATTTGAAACCATGCTTCCGCACGTCCAACCTCACATTAATAAATATCACACGCAAATCGCGTTGCCATGCCTCGTACCGAACGCCAACGACAGCATAACCTTGGAAGTCAAAATCATAAAAATGGCCAAGAGAAGGAAAATTAGCATATTATTTTTTGCATGCTTTGCACCTTTCGATGGCCATGCCTATTAGAACGGCAGGGCTTCAGCCTGTGTGCATATTTCATCACGATTAACTTTAATCACATCATCGAGTCAGTTGCTCAAGATGTAGGGTCCCTGTCGAGGTCAAACACTGGTGTTATTAGATATAACAGGCTTAATTGTGCATACCCACCAGCAGTTTCAGGCCTAGACAGGGTGCTCGTAAACTTTTATTGCCCTCATTAATTATTGCATTTTTTATACTACCTACTCGCCATCTCTTCATGCACCCTGTATGCTTTTCTGAAATCACTTTCACCAGGGAAACTGAGCAACATTCTGGAGATAACATGACAGTTTTGTGTGAATAGATCTTTAAAAATCGACCAAAACCTGACTTCTACATTGTGCTACTTCTTACATCACTTAAGCGCGACGTCCAATGACCTTAAAGAGCATCCAATGTCTTTTAAACATTGCACAATTTTAAAGAAGATCTTGTACTACAACATTTTCAAAATCCCAGAAAATTGTATGGGGATCAGAAAATCAGATTAAAATATCGAACATTTAAACGATAACCATCAGTTGGTTGGTTATGACGATATTTCCATTGAATACAACAATATTGTGATAGCCCCACTCATTTTGAGTTGTGTCACATTCCTTGTGACAGTTCCTCCAAAAACTCCACTGCGGCGACATGTTCTTTCCTATCTCTCCTCTTTACATTGTTTTCTATTTTTTTTATTTCCAAATTCCCTCACTCTAAATGCCCAATGATCATATTTCTTATTTGCCTAGGGCATCGTTAAATTGATCTTGCAAAACAAACTATAAGATAACAAAGAAAACGTTGTATTCATGTCAAGAACAAAAACTGCGAACTGTACGAGTATGCGATAAATCGCATGACAGTATGACAGTATAAACAGTGAAGAAGGAAGTAAACGATTAATAAGACAATGTTCACTATCTATTTTCATTAGATCTCAACATCATCAACATGACGACATTGTGCAATCTTCGATGGTCATAGCGCTTAATTTGCAGTTCAAGACAGGACAAGAGCTAAAGTTGTTTTACAATTTTCCAAGAAACATTGCAAATTGCGTTAAGACATCCAATTTCCCTGCGGTCATAACATTGTTTTGCAATCCTATGAGGCGTTTCAGGGTGCCCGCAGGTGGGAATTAATTGACAATTAAAATTAGCATAATAATGGAGTTTCCCCCACCTATCAACCCGTCCAGCTGGTAGGAGCAATAGGCGTCTGCCATTTTATTATCTCCCTAATAATTCCGTTAATTACATATGCTAATGAAAGAAAGCGAACAAAAGCAATCTTAGTCTCAAATGATGCCTTAATCTAATTAAGCATGCGTAAGTGGGCCCAGGAATTGTCACCTTACCCGTCGTTGTCTTTCAATGATTACCAGGGGTGTCGCCACCTTTAAACCATCCAAATTCTCGAAACCTTCAAACGTTAAAAAAAGGACGTTACGCGGGAGTAGGTTAACATTTGCGTTGTTGTTTTGACCACACCTTTGCAACTAACTCAAAAATCACCCATAACTAAAAAAAAAATCCTGCTCCATTCTTTTACACAAAAAAATCTAAAACTTGTTTTCTTAGCAGATGTTTCACAAATGCATGTCGATAATAAAAAAAAAGTTCACAATTTACTAGAAAAATTGACGTTTTTAGGGATAATTTTTTGCCATCTCCAAGGTCTGTTGGGATTTTATGGTAGTCTTGAACTAGGTGACGTTCTCAGCTTAGAAACACGTGCTTTGAAAACGTAACATGACCAACGAAAAACTGAAGAACGGGATTAAAAACCACATTTTTAAGTTTCCGATATTGATAAACACAACGACGCATAACCAGATGACATTTTTTACAATTATTTACAAGTGTCTTTTTGCAATCCCCTCCTACAGTTTCAAGCTATAATAGAGGCTATCATGATCAGCTGATCTGAAATTTCATATCTGTTCTTTTACTACAAGATTTCGAACACGTGTTCCCCAAACAAGTTACTATTTAAATCCAGCCGCCATTACTTTGTATCCACCAATAGAAAGTGAAAACGACCACGTGATGCCGTCATGCGGAAGAAAATTTGAATTATGTGACCTGTGTCCCTACGGTAGTTCAATTTCAAATCGAAATTGCCCGTTCTGTTCACTGCAATAACTTACCAAAATATGGCACAATCTGCCATTTAATTAACCACTTTCTCTGTTTGGTATTGATAGAGGAAATTGCAATCAAAGGCACCACACAATCATTCAGGGCTTCTTGTATTTATATACATATATACCTCCACAACTGGTTGTTTGATTGGACGGAACTGAATGCAAGATTACCTGCGTGTTCTCCCATGTGCATCGATAACGATAGCGAAAGAAAACAGAAAATAAGAAACAAATGGCATGTGTTCGTAATCGCTACATATTCTGGTCATTACTTACAGAGGGGAAAAAAGTATAAAAAAAAATTACCGCGAGTTTTGTGAGAAAACTACGGTAAATTAAGAACACGAAATGGCGCCCGCAGAACACCCATAAAGAACACGATGGGGAAAAAGAAGGACAATCTAAAAGCTCGAAGGGCTTTTTATGGCAGTACATCTTAATTAATGTTAAGTAATAAAACGATATATAAAAATCAAATTACCCCACTTCCTCGTTGAACCGGACGATGAAATAGAATACGCTTAATTAGCGGCCTTTTTTTAACAAAATGAAGCCCGAAGAACAAGCAGAACACGACGGGCGTTTCAAATGTTCTTGTTACTCCTTAGAACGTTGAATCCGAGGCGAAATAAGCCGTTATTTTCACACACGGTTCTTAAAACGCTGGTAAAATCACTAAGTTTACAAATTGTTCGTAGGGGTGAGGTCAAAAACAAAAAAAAATTAAATACCCATGCAGAACTAGAATGTCGAGCCAAAAAATTACGCAAAGAATAATTCACGTCACGACTGTAGTTTATCGACGTTCAAAATTCCTTAAAACAGTTGTTGTCGTTTTAAAAATCATTTTTGGAGCACATTTGGGCACATTGTGACCAGCTGAAAAGTACGGGGATTCGAAGAGGAATTAGGCGGCGTCAGATGAGCCTCGACGCCGGCACGAGTGGAGCCGTTTCGCGGAGCAACAAACGCAGCCGAGCGACGCGGTCAAAATAAAGCGCTCTCGCAACGATAACAAACCGTACCATCGGCCAACAATGCAAACCTGCTACTAGCGCTCTCACCCACAAGGCAAAGCGAAACTGATGGAATAATCCACTCGGGGAATCAAAGGACAAGGAGGGGTGGAAGGCAAACAATGCCGAAATTAAGGAGGATGGGACGTAGCGGTCTATACTCTATGGGCAGTCTAGAATCGACCTGTCTCAAATCGCACTTTTGAAATTTGGATTCCCTTGCTTGGACAACCTGTTGAAAATGCTAAGTTGCTAAATGTAGTTTTTGTGATCAACTGCCCAAAAAAATTACATTTGGAATGGGCAATTTTAGAAGTTTTTAGGAGCTTTTCTGCTATCTTTAGTGGACTATAGATTTGAACAACTTTTGAATTTATAATAGGAAAGAGAGCCCTAAAACTCAGCAAATTTCTTATTCTCAGTTCTGAATAGGTCCTTTGAGCCCGAGAAAAATAAGCGAAAAACAACCCTTACCAAATAATTATTATATAAGTCAAATTTCAGTTTTGCTGGCGAAGTTAGTGAAATGTACTTTTATGTAAAATATGATCGAGATACAAATTGATTTAAAACAGTCTAGTTTGTTAAGAACTGTAATTTGTAAGATGATTTTTATTGTAAAACTAAAAGACAGTAGATAATATTTCAAGTGGAGAAACTATGGAATAAATTGGTATGTATCCAGAAAAAGGAGCATTTGGAAGAGTCACAATTCAGTTAACCACCAAAGTCACTGTTTTTTTTGCAAAAACTTATAAAATCTGTCGTTTTTAACCTAAGAATATTCGAATACTTTTATAAATCTCCATAAACCTTTAACTGGTGCATTCTGAAGTTGAGTCATTAAATTGCAACCATTTTTAATTCCAATTTTTTTTGTTTTTTTTCTTTTCTTCCATCTAAACAAAGCAGTAATAATTATGTTGATATCTCTAGATTTTAAAGGTGGGAGGAATGAAGGCCTACATAAATCCAGGTGAGCAAAGCTCAGCATGCATGCAATGGTAAAAATAAATGGGAACGAATAAACCCATATTTCACACCACAGGGGCGATGCAAGTACATTACAGAATGCAGGGTATTCAAAAAGTCCCCGTATTTATGATAGAATGCATAGTGAGAATGAAATAGAGGATTGCCGTCATCTTTGCTAACCTAAATTATACGGCTTGGTTCTCAAAGATGGCGGAAGATGGTGCATACTATCACCCTGTAGTAAGCAGCTTGACTGTAGAAATCTAAGCTATTATCAGATGCGTACTCGTATTGCGAAAAATGGCCGAGTGCATAAAAGTTGGCAGCAGCGCTAATTTCGGAGTGATATTAATTGACCGTTGGCAAAAGTAACTTTTCTAATGGCATTGCACACCTGCTCTTAAGTGCTGCTTGCGAACGTTCAAAGGATAGGAAAAAGAAGATAATAAATGAAGTTCATGAGGAGCAGCAGGCAGAGAGAAGAACGTTAACCGATGGCTTGCACCCTGCAGCCTCCTGCAAATGACCAAAGATGGCCGTTGCAACTGAATTTATCCTTAATACGTGTGATGGTAAGCTTTAAAGCTGAACACATTTGTCTCGCACTTATTTTACTTTAAACACAAATTTTTGTTTAGAAAACAAGAGCATGTGCTCAATAAGGATTTTATGCTTATGATTTACAGGATTTGGCCATTTCATCACATTCATCAGCATTACAACTTTAGTATTTGGATTGAAAATGACTCCCAGAAAAAAGCCACTCATGAAACAAATAATCGCACATGCATTGTTGGACTCAACCCACCTAGAAATTGGTTTTAGTATTTTTGGATTTTGGATTGTTTGGCAGTTTATAAATAGATATGAAGAGAGGACATCCAAAAACTATATTTCCAATTGAAAGGTGAGCTGAGCCCCACAATGTTTATGCGCTTGGTACCCAATCAGCATCATTTTGGAACTTTCATTTGCTACTGAGTTGAAATTTTCAGTTATATGTCAAAGGAGTTAAACACGAGGATCAAAGTTACCCCATTTTGTTTGCTGTTGGTTAAACAATGATCTTGAGATTTCTGGCAACCAAATCCAACCACTTTCTTCCTTGCACATTGGACACCTGCCAGTCGTCCATCATTCCAAGTTTCATGGTAGTTTTGGCCACTCCCTCCCCCTTCATCTCCGCCATTTTTACTGACCCCCATCCAGCTCGGTCGCAGCCCTCGCTGACGTCTGTTATTAGTAAGCTAAAGGAGTGGAACCCTGCCATCAATCAGTGCAACCAATGGTCAACTGGGCAGCGACCGTAAGTCGGCAAAAGCTTCTAGTTTCCAATGACAGGAAATGGATAGCAATTAGTAGCTTTACTTCGCTTTTCTTATGCCTCAACCAAGGATGGATGAAATGCTGAGCAGGATTACTTAACTACACGGCAAAATGCATGCCTATGACCACTCTGAGGGGATTTTAGCCTTATGTCTACCATTCAGAAGGGAAATTGACCATTTACGGCAGAGGAGGGCCGCGATTCATAATGAGAGTCTTGTGTGGGACTGACCATTTGCTCTTTTGTTTTGCCAAATGACTCCTTTATGGAAGAGCTGAATAAAATGGAGGCCGGATTAGAAACCATGGACAAAAAAAAACATTCGTGCTTCCAAATGGGCTTTTTTGTTGTTGTTTTGGTGTGTTTTTCGCGACTTTTTCCTTTAAAGAAAATGACATTCGAGATTTATGTTTACTGTAATGTCCAGCAAACTCGAATTTAGTGCGAGTGACCATTACCTCGTAAAAATCCCATTAACTTTTTTAGCCGTGTCCAGTCGGCGATCCACCCTCTCAATGGTTACGACGGGTGACCCATTAGGCCAACACGGTTTTGAAACACTCATTTTAGACGCTTCCCACGGCAAATATTCTTGGAAATGAAGCAATAAGAAGGGGTAGAGCTTGGAGGATGCGTGCAGAGCTTGATGGGTATATAAGGCTTGATAGGGATGATTCATAAAAGTATGGTAATTTCGACTGGCTGATATAACAGACATTTTAATGGATATTTCTACGAAACGAGTGCTTTAGTAAATCTCATTATTTCAAATCATTTTGTGTCTTATCATTCCAATTTTTTGTGTATTTTTTCATCAATCGTATAATAAATTGAAATTGTAATAAGTATAATGTGTTTTTTTTATAGTCTCAGTCATGCTCAAAAGTATGAATTATTCCTGTTTGAAAATAATTTCCAGAAACTTCCACGTCCCTGGGACTCCATCAGAATGAGAATAACATGTCATAACGTGAGAGCTAAGTAGCTAACTCTTTATAATGGACTTCTTAGACGAAACATTTTATGGATCCCAGTTAACCTCCATCCGTCACTTGCAAATTGCATTACAACTGCTAGTTATACACTAGTGTGGATGGAAATACATGTTCCCTCTACATCTATCTCAGAACTGATGAGTGGATGATGGATAAGTTGCCTGATCTTCTTTGGCCTTGGAAGAAGTTCAAAAGTATCAAAAAGGCCGGTAAAACTGCTGTTCACAGTTCACCAACATGTCTGGAAACTTCCTTTTCACCAACATGTCTGGAAACTTCCTTTCCACCAACATGTCTGGCAACTTCCTTTTCACCAACATGTCTGGCAACTTCCTTTTCACCAACATGTCTGGCAACTTCCTTTTCACCAACATGTCTGGAAACTTCCTTTTTACCAACATGTCTGAGAACTTCCTTTTCACCAACATGTCTGGAAACTTCCTTTTCACCAACATGTCTGGAATCTTCCTTTTCACCAACATGTCTGGAAACTTCTTTTTCACCAACATGTCTGGAAACTTCTTTTTCACCAACATGTCTGGAAACTTCCTTTTCACCAACATGTCTGGAAACTTCCTTTTCACCAACAGGTCTGAAAACTTTCTTTTCACCCTCAAGAGCCAAGACGTTATGATTATTCAGATATTCTACACTTTAGCACTAGTTTGTTTGTAACCTGGTTCATCCTTATTCCATACAAATAAAATGAGAGAAAATCTCTAATGGCGTGCCATGGGCCCGTGGCAAGTTAGTTTTTAGTGTGCCGTGTGGTCTACACCTAGTATATGCAAGAGAAAAAACTTGATTACCAACAGGGAGCACAGATGTCGATTTTCCCCATAATCTGTGCTCAACCAGTGAAATTTTGCACCCTATCCATCCTGAGTGCCATTAACATTATACAAATTGCATTTGTAAAATTGGTTGATTTTTTTTGAAAAGTAGCAACGATGAAATTGAGAGCTCGTAGAACAAGAAGAGAAAAAAAGATTTAACCGAGGTTAGAAACCATGCATGAGGAAAATTTATGGAAGTTGGACCAAAACCCTATTATTTCTTCGGGCAAATGCTCGTATGTGTGGGTTATTCAAAGGCATGCATGTGAATAACGAAGTCAAATAGTCCAAATCCATTCATCACTGGGTTTGTTGCATATGGGAGGGGGTGTCATATAGGAAGGTTCGTAGGCGAGATTGGCAGGATGTGAGCTGGTGTAATTTACAATAGCGCAGTAATGTATCACAGTTGGAAATGAAATGTCTTGGGTTTAATTGGGCGTAAGTTGTATTAAGGTCAGCGCCATAACGTATGCACGTATGCAAACGCGCATTGATACAGTGTGGGGTGTGCAGCGTCAACCGCACGACTGCACACGCGCTTAAACCTGCTTCTGACATGGGTTTCAAACCACCATAATTATCGGAAAATTCACAGAATACGTGGCATGTGGTTGGGCAGCACAACACCGAGATGAATTACGCAAAATGAAGGATGCTTTTTTGCAAAAATAGTATCAAATACTGCTACAAGTTTACATCTTAAGTAACGCCATCGATTAAGTGTTACAACATTTTATTCAGGTATTAATTTGTGTAGTCCAACATTTATAGAAGAATAAAATCTTGTCCTTGGGATAAGATATTTGAAAACGTGTCAGGAGTTAACTTAAAACAGGTAGATGTTCAAACGTACAAGATATTTGGCGGAATTTTCCATCACTTACAACTAGGTCAATACTGCAATTACATGGCAGTTAATTGAAATGACACACCTACTGCAATTTAATGATGGTTTGCAAAATTTGAGTCAATCTGGAAGTTTGCCTTTGGATATTATTTCTGAGAATCCTAAATTGAACCGATTTTGTGGTGGAATAGAAATGAATATACAAAAATTTCATAGCAAGTTGTAATTAACAATTGAAATTTCAATTATTTGGACTGACTAACACTCCTGAATAATCATGTTAAACAAAGTAAATCAAATTACAGAATTAATGTAAAAGATTGAGATGTGTCCAAAAAAAGAAATTTTAAAAATTATATTAAATGAATTATCGTGACACCATGAGATGACAGATGAATTGTACAAGACAGCAAAAAGACCCCACAACTCCTAAAATTGCAGCGCCACCTACAATCAATGATTCGGAAAACGTGTGGAAAAATGATTTCAAATTGGGCATTGGGACGAGATAATAAAAAGGATATTAAAATGTTAATTGAATTTTTATTGCACTATTTGATGTCCTATAAACTGGGATATTGTGCTGCGCTACCACGGTATTTTTTCCCCCTGATAACGTTTCTTGGCTACGTGTCGCCATAGTTTTCTTAAGCTGATTTAAGGATAAAAATCGAATTGAATCGAAAGTACAATCTAGAAACAATATATCAGCAAACAAGGCTCACGATCACACACTTTAAAGTTATAAATTAGTCATTGGGGGATATTCCCCAAAGATACATACTATATACTACGCGTGGAAAGCACTGTATATACGAGGGTATATATGGAAGATGCAGTATATAATTGTTTATAGGCAAAGAAGAGTCAAAAATGGTGAAAAGTGCTAACCCTGCATTAACTTTATGCATCCATCGTAAGATTTCATGTATACAGTGGGAGAAAGTTTTATACGGAATTAACAATTGTTGGAATATGACATTGAAATGTGGTATGAAAAGCAGTAAGTTGATAAAAAATTAATGTTGATAAATATGCTAAAAGTTCATATAATTACTATGATGTAATGTAGTATACGATATATCCATTTTCTACAACGCAGAACATTAAATTTTCATTTGAGCCTCCAGTTTATATATATTTAGTGTTTAAAAACTATCTCTGATTCAAAAATACTTCTGAAACATTAATTTTCGTTCACTGGCAAAACCTGGATTTTGTTTAACAAAGACCAAACAAAATTATTGATTTTTTTAAAACTACTGTTTGTTTGATTTCCCATGGCACACACAAACATCCTTATATTTCCAATCCCCAGAAGCCAGACACATGGTTAGTTACACCAAACTCAAATAAAACTAAATCTGCTGATTAAAGACATTCCAATCAAAATAAATATGGTAATCAAATTAACGCTGGAATGGATTACATTCAGTACTACAACTGAATCTACAAGATTCATTTCGGATAAGGGCATCGAAATTATCTTAAAAATCGCCGATTAGCCCAGATGGATGCACGATATCTTTAACCGATCATTTACAAATCGTCGGTTAAAACGAAGACCTGTTCAGGCTGTTTGTGCAAACTGGAGTCGAAAATGCATAAACATTAGCGTTAATTTAATTCCACAGCTCAATTAGCAAAGCAGGAACAAACAAAAACAATTCCCAGCACTGATTTCAATTTTGTATGTAAAGCATAGTTGTATATAGGCGAACGTGTTGGGTCTCTGGGGCAAGCTTTCCAACAAATCTATTTTCTGTATAGCTATAGCTCGCAGCTCTTTAAGGCTCGTAGCGACACTGGCCCATTTGGGGTTTGAAGGAATTTTAGATGCGAAATGCACGGAAAAAATAAAAGCCAAATAAAGTAGAATTCGGGCGAAATAAGCCTTTGGAGACGAAACAAACTCTCAGAGCTTTTATTTCATATATATTGGATGAATTCTAAAAACATTTTTGGACCCTTAAATTTTCCCTTATACTCACACACGGACGTCCTATAGTTTTCAACAAAAAAAGAAAAAGAATTTGAAACGACGTCTGATCTGGAACAATCACTCTTCCTTAAGTCCGTTTTTTTTTTCTGCGATGGTCAGTCGGAAAATTATCATTCAATCTTTTGTAAAGACTCGCATCCGCGAGCTCATATAAAAGGCATTACAATGGATCTCTCAACCCCCTCCCATACACACACAGAAGCAATTTTTAAACACAGAACCCATATTGGAAGAGAGTTGCATTGGGGACCGTGTTCCATCTTAAGACAGTTGCTCGTCTGATGTCATTCAATCACTGTCACGCTCTTGATTTTGCGGTGTCTCAGGGGTTAACGAGACGTGAAGGAGCTGAGAAAACGCTTTTCAAACAAAGTCTACCAGAAACCCTTTTCTCTAAAGCTGTTCAATTTTCACCATTGCAAGACTTGCCAATTAATGAAAGTATTTAATAAAAAAAAGGTAAAGTCGTTTCTGATTCCATCTGCACAATGCCGTATAGCCTTTACACAAAAAAACCACATTGATTGTCAACGAAAACGTTCGCTTTCATTCTGTTAATCTCTACTGAAAGCAGTTGTTTGAGACTTTACTGACTACAGGGTTATTTTAATAATACTCTTCCAGTCAATAAGTTCCGGTAGCACCTAAATAGGTTAAAATCTAAGGTTTACTAACATCGGGTTAAAATATAACTCGAGATTAATCTTAAGCTGTTTGTGTTGCACTATGATAAAACCTTGATAAAATGTACCCCGGGTTATGGAACCCATGTTTAACATGCAGAAAACAAAATGGCGGATGGAAAAGGAACTAGCCTAATAACCCGAGGTTAACCCTGCCTACTGGCTGTGTTAACCTTTCTCTACATCTTTTCCCTAACCCATGCTTGTGCAATGCAAAGATGGGTTAACCATGTGTTAAACAGCAGGTTAACCCTAGGTTAGTCTTAAACTCTATTGGTGCAACCAGCCCCAAGAAACTTGATTCCGTATAACTTTAAGGTGCGTATGCACCAAAACCTACCTTGGTGTGTCCAGAAGTGTTTGTGAAACATGTGTCGAAAAACGGCCATTTTCTGACACCTTTCGATGTTTCCTGCGATCACTCAAGAGGCGGTCTGGATCAAAGGAATTTGCGATGCATGTTTTAAAAAAACATGCTGGAAACTTTGTTTCAGTGTTTCTTATGTATGTTTCAGTTTTTCTTGTGTATGTTTCATGTGTTTGTGTATGTTTCCTCTGGTGCATACCGACCTTTACAATATGGAATTATACAATATGGTAATATTAAACCATGTGCTTTGGTATTTATGAATTTGGTATCCATGTAATAAATTGTTGAACGGTGAAATTTGGAAACATGAAAGCATTTTCAATGCTACTTTTACATGTCAATTCGGTGATATTTGACTTGAAAAGCTTTTACATCATTTAACAGAAAATTCAAAAGTTCAACTGAAAAGCAATGTACCTTGTAGCTTAAGTTTTAGGTCTAACGAGAATATTTTAGAAATCATTATTTTTATTTGGGAATAATACAAAATACGGGTATCATTCATCCATAAAATCTGGCCGTAAATAAACGAGAAATGGCCATCGTTCCAATGATCAATTGAAAATACTGTGTGTATATAGCCATGGATAAAGTTGCATGATTGACTGATTTGGAACATCACAAGAGAAGTATTTTGAATCCAGGTTATAGCTTATTTCAAATTGGAGCAACCAAGTGTATTTGGAAGATTTGCCGCATATGGGTCAATAATGCAAAACTTAAGCCACTTTTATTAACTTTCCTTCTTTACTTCCAATATTATCTTTTGAAAATAAACCAAGTTTTAAAATATGAAAATTCACAAGCACGTGACCAACCTTACTTGCACTGTTTGTTTGTTTGTTTGTTTGTTTGTTGATTTTTAACGTTGGCCTATTTCTGCAACACGAGGGCTAAACACCAACG
>JAQGBW010000968.1:0-31242 GCA_034698625.1 Julus scanicus | reverse complement strand
ATATCAATTCAAACATGTAGCCAAATATACTCTGGATTTGAAGTCTGGATTACTTTTTTTGGCCTCCCACCCCTTAGTCACAATTCCCCCCATCCCTTGGTCACAATTGTCACAAAAAACAAACAACCCACCACCCCTCTAGGTGTGACATAATTTTTGAATGGCCCCTTAAATACTTGTAAACATGTAAAAACATGAAATTATCGATTTTTAGATTTTCTGATGTGTTGCCAGTAATGTCTTAATCAGTTTTTGAAACTTGAGCTGTTGGAAACTGGTGTTAAATTTTACGAACACCGTGTAAATGCGCATGAATTGACCACTGGTCATGGTTGCCTTAGGTGCCCATCATCCGGAGGTTTCTGCTGTAAATGTGGATAAATTATTGCTATAATTGGGCATAACGTGACTCGTCACACCTGTGCGTTTATCGTATATATGCGTTGCGTGCCAGAGGGCAATTTTCTGCCCTTTTTCATCCCCCTCCTTTTTCGTGTATAAATGCCCATCAATTTATCTTATAATTTGTTGTTGACATGCTTGCCAATCAAATATGCTTAAACACAGAGTAGAAGCATCTCATTAATTATGTCCTTTCCCCCCTTTTCGCCATAACCTAATGCCAATGATGCGTGTTTGTGTGCGTTCAAGTGGGTTGAATTTTGCATGATGGGAATGAGGTCCAGTGCAAATAATAATCGCTTTACCAGTTGTGATTAAATTAACAGATTATTAGCGAGATGCGCACCCAATGGGTAAACAATCCATTGTGGATGCACACTTGAGCAAATATAGCTGTTCGCTTCTCACTTCATTAATCAATCTCTCTTCATTTCACTTTCCCAAATTGCATATTAAATTTGCAATTAAAATGGCAACCCATCATGCACAAATTTGACGGGGGTGGGGCCACAGGACCCTAATTAAACTGTGGCTAAAGCAAGGATCGTTCGGAAAATGAATCTACGTTGCACCTATGTTTCTAAAACACATGACTATATCGAAAATCGAATTTCATATTAAACTGATGTGGATAATTTTATATGGAAAGGTATATATAGACTAATGAATATTAAATGCATCAAACTGAAATGCATTATTATGTATCGTAATTGCTGAATATAAATTAGAAAATTTGGTACATAGTTATTAATAAAATATCAAAATAATTTTTTTTTTGTTATTCTTCCTATGCATTGACTACTTTTAAATTGAAATTATATTCTTTAAATTTCTTAAAATAAAATTATATAATTTCTTAAAATGACGTAAATTCGCGACTGTAGGTTTTATATTAAATACTTTGTGAATCATTTTATAGGAAAGGATATGGAAATAGATAATTTGAAATACACTAGACTAAGAGACACTTTAATTTACCACAATTGCTGATTTGAAATTAAAAAATATTCTATTAAAGTATTAATAAAATAAATTGTTATGTTTAATTTTTACTATTTTTACTGTTTTTTAAATTGAGATTATTTATTTATTCTTTAGTTTTTTTTTTTATATAAAATTATCTAATTTCTTACTGTTTTTAAATTGAAATTATTTATTTATTCTTTAGTTCTTTTTTATATAAAATTGTCTAATTTCTTAAAATGGCATAACAGCGTTAACAGTATATTTTCTGTAATAATTACTGGACAGTATGTTTTTATACCTAATTAATAAGTTTATACTAAGTATACTAAGTACGCTTGGTGTTCTTAGACTTTTGTTTTTGTGGCCAACTATGAGATATGAACTAAAAGACTCTGAGCAAGACATCTTCTTTGTTATCCCTCTACAATTTCTAATCGTTTTCCAAGTTAGTCCATCCTGTTTTCTTGTTTTAATGGGAGATAGTTGTCGTGAGTGCGTGTAAATCATAGGCATAATAAATAGCAAAATGAAAGCAGCTTTTAGCTCGTCCTCTTCATCATCTCAATTATTTAGCAGCGTCTTCGTACTTGAAATGTTAAATTATAATCAATGAGTTTGTTGTCAACGTGCTATTCAGCATGCCCTGGGTGTCTTTTGCTGTATTGGTTAGCCAGAGACAAGGGCATCAAAAAGCCTGCGAAGCCTGGCTTTTCTGCGTATGATGGACAGATAAACCATTAAGGAAAATCATTAGTCAAACTGGGTAAAGACAGTTCCTTAAAGAAAACATGGCAAAAAAGACCAGAAAAACATTAATGATAAAACCATTGTCTGTGTCGCTCTGAAACCAACGTCAAAGTACGTGTCTATGCACGTACAGAAGCATATACTATACTGTATATTGTTGTCTACAATCATTAATCTTAAGCGACTTAAGATTATTCCAAGAACCTAAGTAAAACGACACTGGGACTTTTCTTTGTTAGATGTCATTCAGATTAATATTGAGTTAAGATCATTATGTACGAGTTGGTGATATATAGGAATGTGGGTGTAAAATTCTGTAAAGTACTGCGACCTTTATAGATATTAGTTGTTATAATATTTTTTTATTGCAATATGACTAAAGTCCACAATTATTACATAAATTATTTCATAATTAATATCCAAAATGAATGGATTCCATAATTAATATCCAAAATGAATGGAAATAGTTTTTAAAAAGATGCAATATGTGTTGTATTAGTCAAAGTTGTATTTGATAAGGTCACATTATAGTCGTAACCCAATCAAACCTTTACTTCGTAAATTATCGATTCTTTTATTTTCCTAATTAATCGAAATGTTCATTTCCAAAATTTGATTCCTTAGTGACTGCTGGTATATGGTGAATTATATTTTCTCCCATAGTTCCTTCAATTGACTGTTAATGAAATATAAGCATGCTTTACCGTGGAACTTAAAACTTAGTTTCAAATGCGTTTTTTATTTACACATTCATTATCATCCTCCAATTGATGAATTACGCTTTTTTGAAAAAAAAGTGTAAACTCCAATTAATAATAATCTGCAAATGAGTTGATCAAATGAAACATTATTGCACGTTCCTATCAAACCGTGTCTACTTTCGGTCGTGTATACGTTTGGTGAATTTGTTAAGATTTGTTTTGAACAAAATGTTTTAAGGGGATTTCGAGCTAAGTAAATATGGGCATTAGCTCCAGGGACAGCGCAATATGATGATACAGCAAAATCTAAGAAGATATGCTGAAATTGCAGTTAGTAAAGAGAAAGGCTCTTTTTTTCTATGTTGGAAGATCAAAGTGATGTATGTTGGTAGTCAATAAAAGTGGTTGGTCTACAGCTAAGAAAATGAACTGCAGAAAGGATAGTCTACTGCCATTGGACGAGAGCCATGAAATATTCATGGCATACTTTCTTAGACGGACGAATACTATGGAGAATATCGAAAGAGTAGGAAGGAACCCGTGGCTGTTTTTACCCCCCTCAACTCCCCAACTCCTATTTTGCTTTGGCCCCCTTATGTCCTCTTCATGAAACTTCCAGCAGCATCGAGTCTATTTTTGTTCGCTGCCATGTCCAATAAATTGATTGCTATTAATAATGAATGATTTTTTTGCATTTAGGATGCACTCAGTGGATCGGTTTTCTATATACGTAGAATTATGTTAAAAAGTCAATTTTGGTATTTCATTTTTCATCGTGAAAGGTAGAAATCATATTTATGAATTTTTAAAAGTACGCGAATGCAGAATTAATGAAAAATCAATTTTTATGGACATGGAAATTTAGGATATACTACATATTAGTGGTCGCGGTACAAAAACCTAAATCGGAAATTTGTATTTGAAACTTTGAATACTATTATCAAGATTATTACTAGTGAGTATGTATCAATTATTTGGAAAGTTTTGGAATCATGGCTGAAGGTTTACATTAGGTATGGGATGTCAGGGAATAGTAATATTTAATACGACTTATTTAATCCGAAAATGTTAAGGTTTTGCACTACCAAACTCAGTTTGTTGTGAGAAGCAATAAGTATGTCTCAGTTATATGTCACTACAATCACTTTTGTTATTATTATACTAGAACAATCTTTCTTGGAATTGTCTTTTATACATGCATGTGATCATTTTTATAGAATCTAAAAACTAATATGCTGCATTGCAAGTGCGAAGTCTTCCTCGACAACTTACGAATTAATTTTAAATTTTATATTTGTTATTGTAAATTATCACATGTTTGTTTGTAAGATACATCTTTCGAATATGGACTAAAACCTCTTGTTTATAAAACATGCCAGCATGTTTGTTATCAAAGATTTCCGCTTTTAGGCAGTCTCATCACACGGCAATCACGCAATGCTTCGGTGTTGACAGTGATTGCCCACCTTCAGTTAGTTTATGATCACCTTCGTTTTTCAGCCATTTTCAATGCGTATTGTACAGTTTTCGGCTCTTTTTTGGCACCTAAATACCTTTAGCTCGGCACAAAAAAGCGACTGATGCCTGCAAATGAAATAGTACATTAGGCAGCCGCTATACATATATTCTGGTATCGATATTAGTGATTGTTCCCCTCCCCACTTTCTTAAGTCTGGTCTTTTTTTTTTCTTCTTCTTCTTCTTTGCCACGGCGAGATATATACGTTTGGAGTGCCGTAATTCGTTGTTGGTTTGTCGACAACGACGACACACTCTTTCGCGATTTGCCTCGGCTTTTCCCCCCTCCCCCCCTTCGATTTCCACCGCCACCATGCTTCTGCCTCATTGATTAGGCCGTGCATGTTAAGTATATTCACTGATCAAATGGCCTGATGTCTTTTCTATGTGTGTGTTTATAGAGTGAGCGTATGGGTGTAAGGTTAGGGTGGGGATGAATTGAAAAGTGGGGGTTCCGTGGCAATCAGCACTCGGGTTGCCGCTACTACCCCTTTCCTCCTCACCGTACTAACCATAGCATAACCGAGCCGCTTTTTTTTTTGCCCCCCAATACCCCTTACCCAAAGGTCGTCCCCTCCCCTCCCCTGCTTCCTTCCCCCGCTAAGGTGCACACGAGTTTGAGCAAATAGGGCACAAAGTTTCTCCTCGAAAAGCAACCCCCAGCTCGCTTTTACGTAGACTTTCCACTTTGTAACTGTATTGGAGGGTACTTAATTCTGTACTTAGACTCACCAGTAGTTTGGTTTAAGCTCGTACAACCCAACTGACTTTTTTTTTGCCTACTTCTATTACGTCCTTCTTCTTCTTCTTCTTCTTCTACTACTTCTTCTCAAGACTTTTAGTTGGAGAATGCATGAACTATACTAGCTATAGTACATTACGTAAAGTAAATTCTTTGGTGCTGCTGTGCATACATTAGCTCTAGTGAAAACACACTTTCTCGTACTTTTCAATTCATGTTAGACCTCAGTCCTAGCAGCACACACACACACACATCATTGCAAGCAGCCAACCTGCATGGCTCCACCTTGGCTATTTTGGGAGCAACGCCACCGGAATCTAAATTAATTATGAAATGCTCTAATTGAAAATTGACGTCAGCATGGGCAGCCATTATCATTTTTTAATCAACGTACTGATTTTCGGGCGTCACGTGTTCCGTGCCTTTATAAATGGCACCCTCTCACTTTTATTGGGAATAGGAATTTGGTGAAAAATTTATAAGAAATTTTTTTAAAAAAGTCGCGTCTTAATTAAAAAAAACAAAAAATTGGTCGTTGCGTGATGGAATATTTCAACAGCACTATTTGACAAAAGTTCGTTTCTTTTGTTTAGAAAAAACATAATTCCGGATTAACGACGTGGCGACTTAAGCAAGGTAAGAATCTCTTATTTCTCTATATATTTTCTTTTTGAGTATTTTTCAAAGTTTGTATCGAATGCGGTTATTAGCTTCAAATATTGTCTCGCCTCTAAACTCTCGTTGGGGTAAAATTGTTATTTGGCAGAGTAAAATGCGAAGAAAGTCAGCTCGCCGATATCTGAGATACGTTTGCAACGTAAGCTGGTCCTTGAGATAATATTATAAATACGCATGAATGGATGATTCCCCGAACTATAGAAAAGTTCAACATTGGTCTCAGATTCGTTTTCAATAACGCATGCACATAATATGAAAACCCGCCCTTTTACTGCGTGATGCAACCCATAATCCCTCCAAATAATATTCTTGTCGCGTTGTGATTGGTTGCACACCATACATATATGAATAAGGTACAGACCTATAGGATGTATATGCGCCATATCCACTCGCCTATGTATTTACACGTCAATATAATGCAACACTTGTGCCATATCGGGGATGAGAAGAGTATGAGGAGCCACAGATGAAAATCACTCTTTTTGTAAAGCAGACACATTTTGGTCGCAAAACGAATAGTACACACTGGGACCTCTCCTCCGGCAAAAAGCTGCATGGGGCTTTTTAATATTTTTATTAATAACCCAAAATAATATTAATAATTCGATGTAGGATTAGTAAAGAAATTTCAAGATACATATTCTGTAAAAGAGTGTAACAAGTTAGGCCTTCGTTATATTTTTTTATTTCAAAATTAATAATAATTATGTGAAAATTTTATAAAAAAAATCCTGAACGATATGTTGATCTGGTATAGCTAGATGAAACGAATAGCAGCGGGTATGAGACAATTTAAGATAGAAAACTTGTTTTTTGGGAATATCTTTAAAAAAAATATCATTATTTTAATTTGACATTTTCTGATGAAAATCGGTTTTAATCGCCGAATAAGTTAATCCGTGTTTAGTCTAACATGATAGACTTGGGCAGATTTTCGAGTCGGGGATATATTTCGAAAGTTAACGTTGATTTATTTTATTAAAATTTGTTTTACTTTTTATTTTGAAAAACCAAAATCTTAGTAACGCTCATTTGTTTAATTAACGCTGGATTAATTAAATTTTGTTTGAGAATATTGTGAAAATTTCACAACTGTATATGTACGAGAGTGTGGGTAAGGGCCCGAATTCCAATATTCCTGGCATTGCCTTTTGGGTCCATTGTATTCCCGCTTGAAACAATATATTGCCATGCTTTTCTACCGCAAATACATTCTGAAAAATATACGATGCATCGCATAATCGCAAAATTAAATAATTTGTACAAAACTTTTCTGAATCACTTTTTTTATCATGTGAACATACAATTTAGATAAAATAGTCCTTGCATTTGCCATGTTAGGTTGTACTACAAGGCCCCTTAATTTACCAATGATGGTATTATTCGTGCATGTTACTTGTAATATACATTATACGTGTTTATATTTTGCACAATATATTGTGCGTTTTATATGCAATATAACCTTAAATTTTCGATATACTAGAAGGTAAATTGAGAATTTTCAGACACTTGTCAACCTTATAGACCTCAATGTTTTTTTATTTTTTATTTTTTTTTTTGTAACTCGGTAGTTTTTATATTACGCGAGTGCAATTGTTGATCACTTATATCTTTTGAGATGAAAACCATGTGCCGCTTCTACAAATTGCTCAATTTGCGAGCAATCATTTGTACTTAAGAAATTATATTCATTTCATGTTCTGTTTGTCAAATGTGATTTGTGATGCTTTTTGCATTCTAGATGCTGGAAGGGTGGCGATATGGAGAAAGGGAAAGGGGGGAGAATGAAATAGATGAAATTACCCTTCCGTAAGCCTATATACATGTAGTCGCTGTGAATATCTTTTAAAATTCAAACAAGATCAGTGTTCTTAAGATGTCACATTTACGACTTACACGTTAACATAGCGACGTTATTGGGAGCTTAGAGGATGTTCTGGGCTCCATTAAGCCCCTGCAAATGTGGCGCTTTAATAGGCCTCGATGCAAACAAAAGGGACCCGTGTGCTGCTGTTGTTAAGGACTTTTATAGAAATGCATGTATATATAGATGCTGAGATGGGATTGTAAGACAAGGACGTGTGTGGAAATCCCGATTCGCCATTTCGTATTCCGCACTTGTAATGTTACTTGGAAGTCAAAAGCAATCATTGGAAGAAAACTTTGTTCATTAACCGCAGCGTTTTTTTGTCGAAAAAGTGGTTCTCGCTCGGCTTAGAAGCTGCCATTGTTATTCCTCTTACTGAATTGGAGGACCATTTCGCGCATTAATAATGAACTTAGCGATGGTTTCGTCCAGAACACAGAGGGTGGACAATGGTCGCAAATTGAAAACATACAGAATACAATGTTCGACGCAGCACGTTCATGCTAGGATTAGAATATTAGGCAATGTAGGAAATAGCCTCCATTCCCATAGAAAGCTAGGGCATGGGCTGTTTCTGATATCTATGTTTAAAAACTGATGTTTCAAAACAATGTTTTAGTGCAGTATCATTCATTTGGATTGTGGGGGATGATAATGACAGACGTTGAAGTATTTTCTATCCAATTTGTTGAATTTTGCAGAAATTCAGTGGTTTTCTGGCCTTGTTTATTCCAAATGATACATATGCATTATAAAAAACCAAATAATGATATGACGATTCAAGGATAACATTTTAAGAATTTGACGTTCAGAATTACTTTAGTAAAAGTTTGGAAAAATAGCCCT
This sequence comes from Julus scanicus, assembly GCA_034698625.1. NCBI lineage: Eukaryota > Metazoa > Arthropoda > Diplopoda > Julida > Julidae > Julus > Julus scanicus. Next base: position 22,776 of record JAQGBW010000968.1, on the reverse strand, counting down.
TCAAATAAGTCGCAACGTCTATTTATTTGTATTGAAGATAACAATGCAGATTATTTTTCCAAAGCTGATAAATTGCCTTTTCCCACTTCAAAAAAACATTCAGAAAATGTCATTTCTAACATTTTCATGTCATCACTTTAAAAAAGTTGTACATCCTATACTTTTGTTATTTCTGGTGTGATGAGTTACTTAATGTGCAAATTCAATTCTCACTTACCGGTGTGACGTTTCACACTTTACAGTGACGCCATATCCAAATTTAATCGGATATTTTTACCATGCAATCCCCCTCCTCCCTGACGGTCCTGGCTCTGAAATGTGATTGGTTGGTGACTAAAGAGCGACTGTAGCGCCCCTATGTTCAAGTACCACAAATCGATTCCCGATCACATGGATTAATCGATTACTTATGCAATGATGTAACACGTAACGTCATTCACCGCAGCCAGACATGCATAGGGGTAATTGGTGGGTGCCCACGTCATATGTGGTGCCCCCACATTTTTTGTGAAGATAAGTGCTCCACGGGGTTAAATAAAACGAATAGACGCTTTGTAATACATGAAACTTTTTGGACAAACTTTGGTGATTTGGTTAGTGCTAATTGATGAACAGCAGGATTCGGCTTAAGTCGGTCACCTGCAAAGACGAATTATAGCCACTGGTCGGTAATGGGAGCCATTTATAGCCAATAGGCCATATTTATAAGCTCCGAAGTGGACAGAACTGGACAGGCGACGGCTGTTCTTAGATGATTGCTCCTAAGTAGAAACAAGCCCAACTTTAGGCCTATTTTTTTGTGCCTTGGCGTTGCACGGAATTGACAAAGATTAAGTCGAGCCGGGTAATTCTTTTAATTGCCAAAGACAAAACTAATCTCTTTAGGGTGGACGATGGTCAGCAGTGCTAATCGACCTATAGGAGACGATGGTCAGTCCATAAGTCGGGAGGAAAAGTTGCGGCAACAGCAGCTCGTGTTGTCCAAATCAAAGCATTAAGAAAAGGCCATAAAATGTGACATTTTGCTGGCTAAGTAGGCATCTTATTGCCATGGCCAACGTTAGCTGTAGAGCCACTCTGGATATGAACCCGCTGGACAAAATGCACTTTAATTTCCAATTATGACGCCGAAATTCCTGATGCGAAACATGATATTGCTCGTGCATCGGCTGAAGGGGGGCAAAAACCGTATTATATTTATTGGCAATTAAGTCCATGCCTCTATAGGTCCGTGGGCCATGCCGATTCGGAATAAATTTAAAGCTTCCGTTATCTGGACCAAAATAATGGCCGAAAACAATGAAAATTCTTAATGAAACTAGGCAAAGCACTCCCATCATTGCTGATTGCCTTTGTGGAATGAGATTCGTTAACGGTTTTAGTTTTTACAGTAATTGTGATCGACATCATATAGGGCCCCAAATCCATGAAATTGTCCATTTTTTTTCTTCTTCAGTACTTTGAACAGCGTACAATGGCGCATTAACAGACAAGAAAAATATTCCATTTGTAAACTAGTGGGGAAAAATCCCAATTTGACCAATTAACTTGTGTATTGGAATGAATTCACTGAATTATGATTGTACATGAACGGAAATTAATTGTGCAGACCGTTAATGAAGTTAATGGAAAGTTGTCTTATATTTCCTGCACAGTCTGTACTTGCAATACCAAAATGTTTACTCTCGTATTTTGTCTTTATGTTGTAGAATATTACACTGTGAGTCAAAAAAACGTAGAACCTAATAAAAAAATAACAACTTCGTGAAAAATGCTTCGATTTAAATGAAATTTGGCACTTGCATGGAACAATAGTGCAGGAATAAAAAACTTGCTCCGGAAATGCGACAAAATTCTGATTTTTTTTTTTTTCTTAAACTGCTGCAATTGGAAACTCCACTATTTATCGAACCCAACGACTGGTCACCAAACAGTCCGGATATGAATCCAGTGGACTACAAAATTTGGGGAGTTCTCCAGGAAAAAGTTTACAAATCGAAAATTAATAATATCGAAAACTTGAAACTACGAATTAAGAAAACTTAGATTGAAGCTCGACCAGCGTAGTATAATCGATTCGTCAATCCAAGAATGGTGCGTAAAAATCCGGGCTTGTATAATGGCCACCGGAGAACATTTTGAGCACATTTTATAATTCATATTTGTTCCTACACTAATGTTCGATGTAAGTGCTAAATTTCATTTAAATCGAAGCATTTTTCACGACGTTGCGATTTTTTGATTGGGTACTATACTTTTTATGTCTCACAGTGTATAAACTTTGCATTTAAAAAATGTTTCTCAAGTATCCATAATCGAATAGAAACTGCACAAAATGGCCAATCCATGGCATGCAATTTGTTAAACACAAAGAGATGTTTTGCCTTCATAACAGGACTACAACTTTAAATTTTCTATACAAGGTTTAGGATTGCCTTTAGAAATGACCCACTAGTAGAAAATAAAATTTCGTTTTTTATATACACTCTGACATTCTACGAGTGTTAGAATTTCTTCTCTAAGCAATCGTCTCTCCCATGCTTTCACATTGTAATTTTGTTTTAAAAAAGGCAATTTTGTTTGTAGCCACCTGTTTGAGCTGATTTTGTTTCGTTTTTCGGCAGTCAGTTTACTTTTCTGCTGATTAAAAACTTTATTTATTCCGTTTCCATCGCGGTTTAATTCGCCAATTGTGTATCAAAAGTGCGTTAATGGCGCAAAATGGCCACGGCTATATACGATAACTGTTGAACGTTATTTATTTTTATGGCCCAAGTTTTATGGAAAAAGGCTGTGTAGCGCTAACTTGGTAATCATCTGGTTGTATTTCATTCCCTCGGCGTGTAAATTAAGCTCGCCTTGTTGGATATTTATAGTAAAACCCATATAAGATAGCCTATAGGAAACATTCACTGCTATACATAACACTCTAAAAGGAAGAAATAAAATTTCCAACTAGAATTGAGAATATGTGTATAATGGAAAGGCAGAAAAATTTACGCGCCAATTTCATGTCAAGTTAATCCACTTACAAGACTTATACCGAAGTCTCGTCTCAAGTTCATTAAGTTTTTTCCAATAATGACCAACGAGTAGACATAATGCTATTCATGAGAACGCATTGCGGCCAAATGCATCTTATTTCGTTTCCGATCTAATGGCAGTAATGACAACTATTTTTTAACTATTTCTATCTAGACTAACACGGAAACATTGATGATTTTCTGTCATGCTGCAGATGACTGAATTTTCTTAAAATTGACTTTTGTAAGATGCCACTTTATCGGTAACAACTATTATTTGTATGGATTAAATCACACTGACCAAAATTGTTTGTCTAAAAAAAATATGCAAATACCAAGCTTTGTTATCTACTATAATTGTATATCTTGCATTTTTCAGAATTTAGAAATATGACAAATATGATTTTAGAAAGATGGTGTCACCTCATGTAATTCTCAGTGTTCGATATCATCATTTGTTCACCCAGATTGCAAACCATACTTGGGAAAATTGTACTCATTGAGTAGGAGTACCGATTACTCTATAGTATACTAAGTAGAGTACATGCAGTAGTCATATGAAATGAGAAATTAAACTTTGGCAGATATGCACTTATGTGCATAAGTACAGCTTACGAGCACATGTAGAAACATACTCCATAAGGCGAGTTGTATCGTAATCAGACTTGGGTAATTTTTACTCATGGTTACGAGTACGGATAAACCTCATGTAAAGGTACTCATTCTCGTTACTTAAGTATTTCTATTCATACTCGATTACATTGGTATTCATAATTTCAGATTACGTTAATACTTAGATTATGATAATACTCAAGACATTTGTAATCAGTCATTGTGAGTACATTTTTGTAATCAGTGCATTGTACCCATATGTTTTGAGAATTTTTGCATTCAAAAACTTTTGTACATTTTTTATTCAATTACTCTTTGTACTTTAATTCATTCAATGAACTCAATTAATGCCCAACACTGCTGAAATACTTAACTGTTGCACCAAATTCATAGAACATTTCACTGCATAGCTACTTGGTGATGATCATGAAGATTTTCAGATGAATGCACTGCTTGGTCTTTTATTTTCTGCTAATTCTTTCGTTTATTAGAATTCTAATGCGTTTTATTCGTCCTTCTAAACTACTTTAATTTGAAAAAAGAAGTTGTACATTAAAATTAGGCACCGTCATCTCCGATGCGTTTAGCATCCCATAAACAACGGTTTCTGATAATTTAAAACCGGGATTAATTCCCTTATAAATATTCTCAACATTTTCTTAATGTGCAGGCTAACGTATTAAAATGGCAGCACACGGAATCATTAGCTTCGTGCATTAGTTGCTTGTCTTTGTATTTTTTTTTTTAACGCATGGGGGTGGAAAACTTGAAAGAAAAGAGCAAAAAGCAAGCAAAAAAGCTCGTTCGCTGATCTCCCCCTGGTGACTATGAAATTCTTCGCACTAATTAGAAATTATTACGTTTAGCATTAGATGTAATGTACTCTGCCGTGCTCTCAGCTTCACAATGAGACGTGAATGTTTAATGTCTGGGAATGTTTAATGCACTCAAAACTATTAACAAAAAACGGTACACTCTCGCTGAATTGATCCTCAATTCGAGCAAAAAATAATGAAAAAACGGCGCACTCGTCAGACTCCTAATTAGAAAAGTATTATAGGAATAGATTGGGAGGTCTTTACTTGAAAAATGAGACGCTTGTTTTTTAAATAATGCTTTTACGCTGTTTTTTTAACCCTCCTTTTCCAACAACCGAAATCAGTTGGGAATTTTAGAAGAAATTTGCAGCGAACGACTGTATAAGTCTTCATTTTGCATATAAGCCGCTTGTTAAAAGTTACAAAAATAAGATTACACTCCACGCATAGTCCATTATACCATCTAGACTCTAATCCGATGCACTTTTGACGCTCCCCCTCCCCCCCTTTTTCCTCAAAATAAATGTACGTGTAGTCTTGGTGAAACATAAATTTGACTTCAAGCAATGCTAAATATAAAAAAATACCACTGCAATGCCAGTTGAAATTCTGATTTACCGATGACAACCGAGTCATTGGATATTATTTTTACTTTCTGACAATGCGGGCGGACATTGATGAATTTTTCACGAGTAGTTGACCATTATCTAGTTCACCAAATGAATAACTAGAAACGTGATTAATATTTCGCTGATTAACAATTTATGTATTTGGGAAATTAATTTAGCCACAAAAATGTAAAAATGCTGGGATTAGTATATGCTAGTTTCTCTACAAGTCTTGTATGTTAGCATTGATTGCCTACATTAAGGGGTACACAACTATAAAAGTGGCAATTACCTCAATTTACACACGCTATAGTGGCTTAATTAAAGTAGAAGTATATAGAATTTGTTGTATTTGATGCAAAATTATAACTTGTGGATGGTTGAATCTCTAAATCATTTTTTGTTAAACAGGCTGCAGAATAAAATGGAGTTTCCCCAGCAATGCTTATGTGTTAGCAGTGATTGCCCATATTTAGGGGCTTAGAACAATAAAAACCGTAATAGCCTCGGATCACAGTGTTGAAGTGGTTTGTTTTTTTAGTTCAGTGCCAATTTATAGCATTTGATATATTTGATGACAAATTATAACTTTTTAAATGGAACGAATTTTTTGTTTAATTCTAGAGCATTCTCTTTCTAGCTCATTGATATCAGATACATTACCAAATTCGGTTTTTTATATTTTTGGTGGGCTTTTGTCCTTAAACTTTTCTTACCAATGACCGATAAGATTATGTCAAACTGAGCATTCTCTTCGACAAAAGACTGTCTGCATAAAAGGCAACATTTTGGGGAGGTTTTTCCAAATGACAATACGTTTCTTGTCCATTTTTTCGGTGCTTAAAGTGATTTTGACTGCAAAAACTTGTATGCTAAAAGAAATGTGGCCAATGTATAAGATGATCGATTCACTCCAATGTATTCATGATAAAAAAGGACTAGGAACTTCCACGAAAAACCCTTTATTCTCGTTGCATTTTTGAGCTTTTGCCAATATTGAGTAGTTTTTTTTTCTTTTATAAAATTTTCCGAAGGGTTTAATTTTTAAAATGCAATCGATGAAATTGGAATTAAAGACTTGGTACATTTTTTAGTTGTCTGGATCTAGCTAGAACCTTACGCAAGTTTATTCACCCTATCAGCAAAAGTTTATTTGCCTCGTAAACTTTATTCTGATTCTATAATTATATATTTTCAGGATAACCATGAAATCCTATTGGTCAATTTTTCTGCATGCTATTAGACGCTGGAACATGCTTCCAAACGGCATCCCTAACCTGGTACAAATGCAATTAAATGATAATGTTAGGTGCCTTGAAAGTGAAATTTCACCTTCCATTAATCTTTGGAATATGTACTTTCACCCCTCATGCAGAAAGTAGGGTACCTGGATGTCATACCCACTATTTTATGGTCATGAGTTGGGATTGGTAAAAATCTTTTTTAATTTCACTTTGCTAGGATCCCCTTTCGGTCTTTGAAAATAAATGGCAGGTCAAGATGAGGTCAACAAGATTCGCACTTCATCGTGTAACGTGTGAGCGATACTTTGTGGGTCAATGATCATTTATAGTCGTGAATCATTCATTTGTAAACGTTGAATTTTTCGCCATGTTCAACTTGCTCGAATTTTATGAAGGAGGATCCCAATTTTTTTTTTCTATGTGTGCTTTCTCTTGTCGAGCCATCTTTCACAGTCTCGCTGTGTCATATATCCCAAATCATGTTTATGCATAAGTAACTCATTAAATAATGAAGAATCAGTGAATAGGAAAGGGGGTTCGAGGCGCCCCCAATGCATGGAAATTGCATCGCTAAAAGGGGGCCACCCACCGTGTTTTCATTATTAATCTTTATTGGCTGACGACAGCTGCCTCCATATTGCTTCTGCTGCATGCAATTTCTATAACCTAGATTCGATGCATAGTAATGCGGGGTGACGTCATGTTTGCTCTTTGTGGTGAGTTTGGTTGATGAACGCTGTTCTACGTCGGCTGTTATATCTTTAAACCCCTCTTCCATCCCAAAATGCGTGCAATTAACAGTCATCAGTGGTTCGTATGCCTGATGCGTTAGAAGAAGGGAGGTTGAAGGACAGTCAAAATGGGATGTGGCGCCCTCTACAATCTTCTAGGCTATTTTCCATGTAAAAGAACCTTTTGTAACACCTCACGAATCATCACTGAACCTGTTTGTGTCTGATGCCCACTTTACCAAAATGTTCCACTAATCTCTTATTGTAAATATGATACAGTAATCCTATTCCCTTTACGATTTGGTTACAGGGACCATGGTTCACGTGGTTATTTTCATTACTGTGCTGAGTGTGATGATTTATTTTTGTGCACTACGTTGGTTTAGAACATAGCTTAATTATGAATTTAAGATCACATTCAACAAATATGGACTGGTATTTGGAAACTGTTGCTTAGTAATTAGTACAAGTATTTTCAACACATGACAGATATCATCATTTGTAGTAATCATGAAGAATTTTTTATGAACTTTTTTAGTTGGTCTAAGGCTAAGTACGCACCAAACAAAACATTTATAAAACACTAAACAAAACACGAAACATCTTGGTGTGTCCAGGAATAAATGTTTCGAAAACGGCCATTTTGTGAAACATTTGATGTTTTCTAATGTTTCATTTCGATCGCTCGAGAGGCGGTCCGGATCAAAGGAAAAAATGTTTTACAATGTTTCGTGACGAAATTGATGACGTATAGAGCATTGAAGCCAATATGAATGTCTGTTTTGTTTCATGAAATGTTTATCAGGTGCGTACACTCGTGTTTTTTTTCCGTATTTTACAACAATTGTGTCACCCATGTTTCAAAACACGCTAGAAACTTTGTGTTTCGTGTTTATGTTTTGTGTTTTAAAATGTTTGATTCGGTGCGTACCGACCTTTAGTGTTGTATTCCATATCGGGCATCACTACCGCCATCTACGGGCACGGATCCAAAAGTGCCCCTACGGTTTTGGCGATGAATAGCGGTTACATCTCCCGTAATCAATAGCGCGTCCTGCAGTGTCAAGACCATAAAAATGGAAATGAATGCCTTGAATAATAGATGTAATTTTCGGCGATGGTGATATTAGCTAATTGTAATTCTTGATTCTTGGGCGGTGGAACGAAGGGGGGGTTGACCACCCCACGCATTGGCAAAGGAAAAGGGGGATGATTTCGAGGGGGTAAAAGGCTCGGAGGATGCTCTTTGCAAAGGAGAGGCGTGGTGGTGGCAGCTGTGCGGTAACCCATGGTCGTCCTTAATAAGAAGGTGTTAGTGGGCGCTTCATAACGATGCACGTTGTCTTTATTCCCCCCCCCCTCCTCCACCACCCTCCCGTTTTTACCCCTGCATCTATCGGCTGACTTATCATTACAGTCCAGTGCTCTGTCTTATGCCTTGTGGGGAGGGGGGGGGGACTCCGTCCTATGAACCACGCAATATATGGATTGGCAGAAAATGGGTTTTGACTCTGGACTATTGTAGTTAATTAGCGCTGGGTCCAATTAAGGAGAACAGGCTGACGCCAACGTCTATCTCCTGCTATTTACCCCATCGGCCCCTCTCCGTTTTTCCCGGGGAGATGGGGGATTTGCGCACGCGCATTTCAAGTCAGGTGTTTCTAAAGTAAGGCAAGTGGCGAGGAGCAAGGCAACGCCCTTGCCTTGCGTCACTTTGCAAACACCCTGTACTTTTAGATTGAACAATAGGTAATTCTATCAGTAGAAAAACCACATGTTCTAACTCACTTGTTCTCTGATTACGTTACCCTAGTACTGTGATGCTCCCAATACCAGCATTTCCGACATGGTTTCGATCCCACTAGCACCATTCACTCTTTTTTAACTTTTTTTAGCTTTTGGAGATTTTTTTTTCGTGTTGGGAAATGTAGTTAACAACTTTCATCGATGTGGATTAAGCCATTTTGTGACTTTTTCTCAATTATAATCTTATCCAGGTGTTTAATTCTCAATGCTGTTCGATCAGTTTATAAATTCCATTTGGATAATTTGAAAATTTGTTCTTTGTAGTGAGGCGATTCTGAAAGAAATTTCATTTCATATGAAAGTCAGTATGCCCATACTCTACAGGGCGTCTTGCAATAGTTGTGATTATGGACCTACACGTACATTAATGTTACCTTTGAAATGGTAAATGATTGCATGTCGTGTCGTTAATTGTTGGACGATTGATGTCTTAATTGGATAACAATATCCAGAACAATATTTGAGAGGCTTGATGTTTTATAAATAACCACAAGAATTCTCGTTATCCGTAACATTATTTGTGGACATATCTTACCATACTATCAAAATATAAGAATATAACATAATATTAGTATATGCTTGATCTTTAAGTTTGATTCCTAAGTTTTGTTTGGGTTATGGCATCACTCTCCAGTCACAGAATCCGAAAAAAGTATCAGCACGTCAAAATGAAAAAGAAAAAAACTTTTTACAAGAAAGTTGATAAGAATGAATGTGGCGAAGCTATATATTTCTTCTTTTAATTACGACCAATGGAATCAAGCTTGAAATAGTTGGAAGCCAGAAAAAAAATCTAATTAATGAAAGAAGTGTCCAAAGCGAGCTCAGAAAAGCTGATGAAACATTATGGCAAATGACGTTCTTTAACACGACTTCTTATTGGTCGTCGAAGCCTCCAAAAACTCCCTTTGGCGGTAATCATTTGGCAATATGTGCAAAAAAAAAGAAAAAAAGCACCTCGGGTTTCAGTCAGATGTCATTAAAACGCGAAACGAAAGTTTTCTCGCTTAAAACTTTACAAGAATTTCCCATCAAATTTGGGAAATCGCACTGTAAATAACAAACATTCCCTTGCCTAGTGTTTTAATGAAAAAAACTGCCAAATATACAGACATTGTGTGTGTCAAGACTATTTGGCTTTTTAGTAGGAAGAAAACAGATCCCCACCCCGAAGGAAAATAAGACAGTGATTGTAATTCTTAATCAAGAATTGTTTGTTTCCTCTCCCTAGCTGGAGATAATTAAATTTAATAAGTCTCTAAATGATGATTTAAATTGGTCACCATGACAAAAAGAAGGCAGTTAGCGTTTATTTTCTTTAGTTAAATAAGGAAATTGCCTTCGCTTTTCTCTACGAAAATTTGGCGATGAACTCGAATGGGTGCTCATTACATAGATTATTTCCCTTTTATTGCAAATCTTTGGCTAACAAGGTTTCAAAACACTTTCTCCCCATTTTATCATTGGCTGTGAAAGCACGGAGGCATGAAGTGACCAAACGCATTAAGAGTTCAACTATTAGCACGATGGAAACAAGCGCCATCTTGTGGTGTTAGGCATTCTTCGGTGATGTGAACAAATTTGAACACCAATTTTGACTCTCCAGTACAACAGGTTTTTTTTCATTTAAAAAATCCACTGCAGTTATCCAAAGTATTATTTTATAGTTTTTACCCACAGTCATGTAAAGCTCATGTCTGTTGTCTTTTACATTATCATAAAACGCCTAAAAATCCAAAAGTAGGACAAGTACATTATCAAGATTAGCCAAACATTTATTAAATATATGATAAACAGTGTTTTTAATAAAGCAAAATTGTGTAAAGTTCTGAAATATATGTATAGATGTGAAGGGAACAGAATCATTCTTAATAAGAACATTAACAAGATTAGCCATACATGTATTAAATACATGATAAACAACAATGATTTTAATAAAGCAATATTGCTTAAAGTTCTTCAATATGTGTGAAGTAAACAGAATTAACCCTTAATATGGATGAAACTTTGAAAATATGGATACTATTGGTTGGATAAAATGTAAAAAAAAATATTGTAAAATATTGACCAATGCACTCAGTAAACCATATCAACATTTGACCACCAAATATACTATTGTATACTGTATTGCCATTTAAGGAACATACGAGTGGCGGTCAAAAAGTCTTGCAAATTCGTTTATTATTTAAAAACCAGATGTCGTACAAAAAAACTGAAATATCCATTTAACAGAGCAGGAAATTTGGTTTTAGGTCTCTACATGGAGCCACAATTCATGCAGAATTTCGAACAAACTATCAAAAACAAAATGGTGCCTCACTTGAAAGCATTCACACGAGAGAAACAAGAAAGTGTTATTCGTTTTTTAGTGTTGAAAAGCATGAAACCGAGTGAAATTTATAGTGAAATGTTAGGCGTTTGTGGTGACAAATGTGTTTCACAAAGTACGGTACAGAGAGTACGACAACTGGTTTTCGAATAATAAACGAATATGCAAAACATTTTGACAGCCCCTCGTATGTTTATGCGTGTATCTTCATAACCTCATCATATAATATAAAAAAATGGATTGTGTAAATCAATGGCTCATGAATTTAATGTAGATGCCTCCATTGTCCATATCGTTTTAATAAATTGGCCGGAAAGGGAACGGATGAGAGACACCATGGCACTGTTTTTTAAAAAAATTGTGATGAATTTTTTCGGTTTTTTTTACGTAGAAGTCCATGCCTGTGGTTGGCACCGTTTTTGGTTATTTGCATGTTCCTATTGATGGCGGCGTTTGTCAAAGCGGACTAATTTCTTAACGTGACGTTGGCAATTTTCTACTTTAGTGATTCGTGAATTCTGCATCGTGTATACGGTGTGCTTTCATGCTGCTGGTTTTAGCCGATTGTGATGCGTGTGGTTTTTGGTGTACACTGATGGTGATATGGTGCTGCTGTGGTGCCATCGTAAAACGCATCTACCAAGTTTTGTTCGTTCACCCTTGAACGAATGCAACTATTGCTCCCTCACCCTCTTCAATTTTACATATTCAAGACCGTCATTTTAACAACATCACTCTTTGAAATATGCAAGTGCATTCTATAGGGATGCTCATTCAAGGCCTCCATTAATCTAGCCAATGAAATTACCTTCCGAGTTTCATCATTGATTCCTGCGTGATTTCGTTGAAGATTAAGATAAAGAACAAAATTATCCTTTTTTGGAAATCTTAGGCGATATTTTGATCTAATCGTATTACAAATAAGGATGAACAAAGAAGACCATAAAGCACCTGCCATCCTTAGAATTTTACAAGAACAATGGACTACGTATGTTATGTTTAATTTGATCAGCACAATAGTAGGACCAGATCTTATGTTCAAAAATGCTAGTCACATCAGATTTTGAATTACTTCTTCCATATGCATACATGTTCTTACATTTACAGTATGCCACACTGATGGACCAGCACATTATTAGGACCAAATCTTATGTTCAAAAAAGCATTTTACACTCAATCTTGAATTACTTTTTTCATATTCATACATGTTCTTAGTGAATACAGTATGCCACAGTGTGAGACCAGCACAATATTAGAACCAAATCTTATGTTCAAAAAGGAATTTTACACTCAATCTTGAATTACTTCTTCCATATTCATACATGTTCTTAGTATATATTTATACAGTATGCCACAGTGTGAGACCAGCACAATATTAGAACCAAATCTATATTAGGACCAAATCTTGTGTTCAAAAAAGCATTTTACACTCAATCTTGAATTACTTCTTCCATATGCATACATGTTCTTAGTTTATTTAAACAGTATGCCACACTGTATGACCAGCACAATGTTAGGACCAAATCTTGTGTTCAAAAAGGCACTTTACATCATACTTCCATGTTCATACATGTATACATATGCCATTTCACATCATATTTCTAGTTACTTCTTCCATGTCTTTACATATACAGTATTCCACACCGTACCTCTCTCGCTAAGTTGCAGTTCTGTGCTGTAGTTTACAGAAACAAATTTCAGACAACAATTGAAAGTATATATTGTGTAAGCCAATGATTCTTGATGATGATCCGTGATCTCTCCTGAGCAGGTTCCCTGCAAAAGTTTTGGAAAAAGTTGAACCTCGTATTTTGAGATTTTTGGTTGAGTTAACCTGGACAGCTCGATTAAATTTAATTAACGCTATTCATTCGTTGTCAACCAATGCATGCAGCAAGCTATCTTTTGGGGCGTAAAATACAAAAAAAAAATCCCCACCTTTCTTGTCTTTCCAAAATGAATTTTTTTCTTCCCGCTGCACTTCCTCGATTTAACTCTTATGAAAAGAAGCTGAAAATCCTGGCAACTGACCATCTGTGATTCTGGACGTTCTTTTTTGAAAATGGGCGAATGCAATTGGCGCTAAGCTAAGCAAGCCTAAAGCTGCTTTCAAGCTTGATGGGAAAGTGCGAAGGGTTTTGATGAGGACGGCAACGGAAGTGCGCCAGAAAGAGCTTTAGCCTCCACTCGGACGCTTAGGCGTAAGACCCTTCTTCGTTTTGCCAAATGGAATTGCACACATACACACAAGGAGTAGATGGACATAACGCACTTTTTTTTTTTGCCCATCACTCGATATGGATGTACGGTCCAGTTTGCTTTGACGTTTTTTTTTATCCCCCCCAGTGCATCATTTTTACACTGAGTAGCCCCTAGCAAATAACACGTGGTGTCCGGTGATGAGCAGGACACGCTTATTTTGTAACGAGAAACGCCTTTCTTCTTACGTGTTGAAATGATGTACGGACTTCCAATAGCCCCTTCTATCGTCCCTCCTATTTTTTTTTTTTTTTATTTCAAATATATCATCGAATGCGCCGATGTCCCTTTTTGTGTACTTAGTGTAGTTCATTTATTGATTCTCTTTCCTATGCCAAGCTTCCCTTATTGATTTCGCTAGCCAAAGGACATCAGAATCCTCTCTCTATAAATGATATTTATATACCGGTGCAATATCTATCTCTCTCTTCAGTAGCCCTGCTTTTAAATCAAATACTTATCCTTGAAAGTATTTTTGTTTTAGAGTTTTTAGAGTGAAAACTTTTTATTTTAGTCAGTCTTTTTTTTTTTCAATCCAACGTGATCAAGTGTCGAAATATTATTTCACATACCAAACTGAGTACATTTGACCGAAAATTCAAATAAGGCAACTTTTGCCAGATTTTCAATAATGAAATCTGAATATAATAAACACTAAATGCGGATTCTAAGCTTATAACAGTTTAACGGTATGCATCATAGATGGCGCTGGACTTTGCAGTGTTGCGTATTTCAAGTCTATTTGTAAATGCAAATATAAACATGACATCCCATCGAGGTGATAATTGAATTAATGAATCAAATCTAAATTATGTAAAATAAAATCATGTATTCTAGGAACGTGGCGAAATTATAATTAATCATGTGAACTTAATTGATGCCCTGCTTTGTTAATACAGGACATTTCGGATAATGAAATCACATATGTGGTTTCATTATCCGTAATTAGACACCATTCATACTTGTGATCAATTTCAAATTTAGGAATGGTTGTATTATACTAGCTCAGTATGTATATTTATGGAATCATCTATCTCTAGTATTGGCACTTTTGCACATCTTGCTTTAAGCCAAATTTTTCTTCATAAAGTTAGTTGCATTTTGTTAGAAATTTCTGGAATAAATTGAGTTAACGAATGCCAGCGAGGCTCGGATTTTTTAAAAACTGCATGCATACGATTGAAGACATAATACAATTAGTATACTCATCTTAAAGTTGAGCTGGTAATTACACTGATACAGTATAGTAGTATACGAATAAAGTGACACGTTCTGTGTTGCACAACAGACCAATAATTTCAACTAAATTTTAATAATATTAAACTGAGTAATTGTCCGATTTCATTATTCTTAATGGTGTTCTTTCAATCTAAATCAGTGATCTAAATGATGACGTTTAGTTTTATCATCCACTATCAGAACATGTTTAAGAACACACACTTCATAAGCGTTATAAACAAGTATATGAACTAGTTTTGTACAAATGCAGTATATGAAAAGTTGATATTCACAATATCATTGTATGCTTTTTAGGGTAATGCGGTAAATTGACTTAGTGACCTTGCTAAGGTTCAGCATGTGAACTTTTCAATTTAAGTGATTTTCCAAAATGGCTGGCTTAGAGCAAAAGAAAACGTCCATCTTGGAGTTCTAAAAAGCACTCCATGCAAAAGTTTACCATAACAGACCACCAGATCTTGGCACTAATACGATATGATTATTATTATAAAAATACGTGCCTAAAAAAATCCTTTCGCCCATGTTTTATAAGAACAGGAGGATCCCTTTTTAGTTCCTCTTCCTCTCCTCAACTAAAATCACGCTTAACATATGCGCGGAAAACCCTGCATTATATAATCGAATAAAATCTAACGGCATTTAATTTAATCATTTTAGTTGCTGGTAGCAAAAAAAAGTGGGGGGATGTGCGTTTCGCCCCCCCTCGCTTGGTGCACCCCGAAAGGGCCTATAAATCTATATGGCGCGTCGCGTATCAAAGTGAATATGGATACGCATTTAATGATTCAGTGGTCTTTATAGTATAAAATGAGTTGTGATGAAGTCGAGGGGAGAATGGGGAGGAATATTTTAGATATGGGAAGATTGGACCCGCGCTTTTTTATTTGCTGGGGGGTTTGGCATGGATACTTCGGTGGAATGAAAATGATGATCGGATGTAAAAGCCCTAGGAGGCAATGATAGCTTTGAATAGCTCCAACGAGGAAAATAGTGCGAGCGCCGTACATGTTTCAAATTAACCTTATGTCAACACCGAACATTTATCATCTCCACATAAATTACTACGAGTCATCGCACAAGGCCAACTTTAAGGCTCCCAAATCCATTCGGATCATCCTTCATTTCCATAATGCAGGCACGCGTGTTTTATGGCTTGCATGCGATGACTTCAATACACAGTTTTCACCCCCTGGTGGCGAATGGGCCTTTAGCTTGGCATTTCCAACATGGCTGCTTCGTTATATACTCCAGACGCGATAATTTTGTACATCAATGCTACATGTATTACATGAGCTGTAATGCATTTTAACGCCATGTTGGAAATAACCGCACTAAAAGTTCATACGCCACCAGGGGGTGCTGAACCATAATAAGGGTAATGAAAATCGCATATTTTGTGATAAAAATAGTTTGATCTTCAATTTAATTGAACTTGGCAAAACATTTAATAGATACGCGAATGTATGAGCTGGTAATGGGCGCGGCCATGTTGGAAATACCAAACTAAAGGTTCATACGCCACCAGGGGGGGGGGGGGAGCTGAACCGAAATAAGGGCAATGACAATATATATAATTTGATCTTAAAATGCAGTTTTGTTCAATAAAAGAAAACCTTACCTTTTCACGTGCAAGAAGCTACTGTGGCAACATTGGACTTACTTCGAAGGGTAAAGTCTGGTACTGATTGCTGATGATCTTTTCCAAATTTTTCCTCAATTTGAGTTAGGATTTGCGTCCTAACTTCCCCCTGCAATATTATCGGTTTTCATCGATCTTAAGCATCGTTGATCAACCCAGTTGAATTTTCTCGACGGATCTATTGCCGTTCCGTTCAACAGAGGAGGACATTTGGTAGGCCTAACAAATGTCTGATATATGTCCTGCAGTAGCCTGGAAATGACCGGTACATGACCACTCGGACAAAACAGATGAGCTGTCAGAAGCCGGCTTTCCGATCATAATTAGGCAACCACCGTCCCATTAATGATTAAGGTTCTTCAGCTAAAGAGCCGGCACAGAATAAGCACTCTGAATAAGTTACTTAGCTTGCGAATGCATGCAGTGACCACGGGTCATTTGCACCCCTTATTTCCTATCGTCTACGTTAATCAGGTAGGTGACATTATGAAATTAAAAGTGCAGCCGCCATCTTTGTTTGGTAACTCTAATTTTGCCAATCTTCATATTTGATGAAAATCGAAAACTACCAGCAAAGTCTGGCACTATTGCAACTTTGTGAATTGCAAGAAATATACATGTAAAATATTTTCAAAAAAAAAAATACTTGCTCCACAAAAATTTCGCGAAATATTCTGAAAGATTTCCATAGCAAAACAGTTGCAACTACTGTCATGTACATATGTGCAGCTACTGTCACGTACATGTGCAACTACTGTCATGTACATGTGCAGCTACTGACATGTACATGTGCAGCTACTGACATGTACATGTGCAGCTACTGTCATGTGCATGTGCAGCTACTGTCATGTACATGTGCAGCTACTGGTACGTACATTTGCAGCTACTGTCACGTAAATGTGCAGCTACTGTCATGCACATGTGCAGCTACTGTCATGTACATGTGCAGCTACTGTCGTGTACATTAAATTTGCAGCTACCACCATGTACATGTGCAGCTACCGTCATCTACATTTGCAGCTACTGTCATGTACATGTGCAGCTACTATCACGTACATTTGCAGGTGCTGTCAGGCACATTTGCAACTACTGTCATGTATATTTGTAGCTACTGTCACGTACATTTGCAGCTACTGTCATCTACATTTGCAGCTACTGTCACGTTCATGTGCAGCTACTGTCACGTACATGTGCAGCTACTGTCACGTACATGTGCAGCTACTGTCACGTACATGTGCAGCTACTGTCACGTACATCTGCAGCTACTGTCACGTACATCTGCAGCTACTGTCACGTACATGTGCAGCTACTGTCATGTACATTTGCACCAGGTCTTGTACTTTCAAAATGCAATTCAAAACTGAATTTCAAACTACAATTCCAACTTATCATGTCTACAATAATTGTTAAACAATATTTTATCACTATTTTGAAGATTAATTTCACTTCTCATGTAACTAAAAATCGTTGGGCCATATTGGAAATGCCGATGTACAGTTTATTGGTTACCATGTCTTCCAGCCCATAGTTCGCTGCCAAGAACGATTGGCAACTTACCATGACCTTAGCAAGACGAGTGTCTTAAAACTGTCCAATTTTGTCCCAATAAAGACACCACCGCAGGGGTCGTCCATATAGGTAATTTTGGGGATCTAGCACATGCACGTTTGATATCCCAGAACTTTCTACCTCCCAAGTGTACATTTGATTGGTAAACAAAGTCCCATGTGACACTCAACCACATATGATTTGAGAGTGACGGTGACGTCATTATGGACGATACGTGGGATACGTCCTCGTTAATTCCTCCTTGCACAAGTGAACGGTGGTGTGGCTAATGCTTGGAATAAGCCCGAATAATTGTATTTGACCCGTGCGTAACTGCGCGATTCAATCTAACGTATAATTTATAACAGGATTTATTTCCCTTTTTAGTACGGGGTCGTCACGTATGGATTTTATAGGGGGGCGAAGTGCGAGGGGGTGGAAAGTGTTGCATTCTGGGCGAGATATTGTATGGTGGAATTGCTATTCCGCGCCTCCAAGTCTAATTAGGAAGCTGAACGTTAATGAGTTGCGTTGCAAATAATGTTATCTATGATTACAGAATTGATGAGAACTATTGTGCACCCTGCTTTTGAATTACATCCTTACTGAGGAGACAGTGAACCACCGAAAAGGGGAGACGTTGGGGGGAGCCATGGGGAGCTGTGAAGGAGACAGTGGCGATGGTGTACTGCACTATATATGACGGATCAGACGGTTAAGGGGGAGGACCGACAACAATATTTCAATTTTTATTTTTCAAAGGAGTTTCGAGGATTTAGGAAGCTGGTGTTAATTAGTTTTTGGCTCTTTATAAGACATTATCCAGGCTATTGGTGAGCCAGATTAATTCTCTTCTAGTGGTCGCCTGTCGCAGAGAGAACAAGGACCATAGAAATGGGACTGATTAGTATGGAAACATTAAGAAAATGAAATTTAAAAAAAATGAAATTTGTATAGAAGGAAATTTAGCCGCTGTAATCTGCTAACGACAATGGTGGATGTTTTTTGTGCTCATTGTATGGGAACGTATTTTATCTGAGAAGAACTGGGAAAACTAAGTCAGAATCAGCATTCGGTGCTATACATTTGAAACTGTAAACTACAAAATCCAATATTGCTAATCAGGCTTGAAAAATAAATTATCTTAAAAAAAATGTCTGAGAATTTCCTGGTGGTGTAGCAGCATTTTGTAGCATTGTAATTTACCATGACTGCCTCAAAAAAGATAATTGTTTGTGCTTATGAATCGTATACTACACATAGTTGAGAATAGTTTCTGTATATTAAGCAATTTACCACATTGAATGTTGTTAATGTCATTTTTTGCTAAATTGAAGTTGCTACAGTTGAAATTTGGTATAAAAATGGTGGAATTCTAGTTCTTTAAGCACCTCTACCATGTTCAGGGGGGAATTTGGATCGATATTTTCCCGCCGCTGTATAACTGTTGCCTCCTCATAGGCTGGGGCAAACATAACCTAGCATTATATTAATATGATTTATATGATAAATATTACTTTCTTCGTAGCTAGTGGCTTATCGTGCAGCCAATCGATCGTCAAATGGGTAAGGAGGAGCCGTATTCGGCAAATCATAAGCGATAATGCATTTCTGGCCCTTAAATTCAGTTTTGGCCCTTATTCCTGAATATACGATTCATAAGAATAACGTTTGAAATTAAAGGAAAATGTTTTTTAACGAAAGACTGAAATTGATAAATTCATCCATAACCAATATGGATAAATGTGACATGTTTCATAATTGTTAAATATACCAAATATGAATTCACTTGATAGGGCATGCAACAAATAGTTGAAATATTTCTTCGAATTCCATTATCAGATTTGTTAATTTTTACAAACGTAATCAAATACAAATTAAAATAGTGATGCAAATCCTTATCCTGACACAACCACACATCTAAAACATTGATTGATAGTCTCATGGTGGTTGGGAAAAATCTTCTTATGGCATTCTATTGTTGTTTTTTTCTAGAAATAACAAAAAATAGAATACCAAATTTAGTTTGGTCCCATGAATTTGTTGATTGAGAAGCAATGCCTTCAAAATGATGCCATTTCTTGTTTTTCTTCTGACCACTCCCCAACCTAATCCTACCAATCCCATCGCTACAATTCAGCTAAGCAAATTTAAAAAAATGTTGGACATGTTTGTGCAGAAAGTCAATTTTTCGTAAGGCATAAGTAACACAATGCGTTTGACACCTCCGAGAGCACATTTTCTAGTTTGGGCGTGAGTAAATAAAGAGCAATAGGCAGTCCACGGTGGACCATAATTCAAGTTGACCAAAGTAGACAGCGGAGCCTTAACTTATTCTTAAGTACCACTCTGGGAAAAAGTGTTGGGTCCACTCTTGATTAGCGAATAACTATTACTCGTTCTTTATAGCGAGGCCAGCGCGGGTCTAACTTCCCATCTAAATTCACCTAATGTACTTCTGGGCACTAAATTTTACTATAAGGTCACTTTGTTTTGCCATAATAACCTCTCAGTCGTAATGCCGTATAGATTCCTGGCCAACTGGGCTGTTTTCCATATAGATACACGAGTCCACTACAGCAAATATGGTCTTTCGCACCATTAGCTTACATGTTTAATGTGACCATAGGGGCAGCCATTGTTACTGGAGCGGAGATATGGCTGCTTTCAAAGCCAAGGGTCAATATTGCTCCCTCCCCCCACCCCCCAAAGGCCTTCTTCCTCTTCTTCTTCTTCACTGCTACTGCTAAAAACCAACCACTCGTCCACCACTAATATGGTGAGCTATCATATGGGGAGCACAAAGTGGTCCGGTTAGCCAGCTGTAAGAAACTGCCGGACCATCAGCCATTTTATTACTCCTTCTTGCCCGTGGACATGCATGGATGGGAATTATTGTCATCAAACGACTATAGCGAGGGGTCTCTACACCATTTTCAGCTGAAATTTTAAACCTAACCAGATACATTTAAACGGGGTTTTTTTTTGTTTTTTTTTTGTTAGAAAATATTCAAGGATGAAGGTTACTTGATATTTTATTTTTGCTATGAATTGATGATATGTAAAATAAGTGCCAAATTAATAAGTCTTACTTATTCTGAATATCACTTGAACAACACGTTGGTTTCATGTTGAATCGACATCAACATTGTTAGTTCTATATGTCTTAAGCATTAACATTGAAAAACAATGTATTTTCATATATGACGTTTTATGTCGATGTATATATATACATTGAAATGCAAAAGTGCACAAACTGTATATGGACATAGCAAAAAGTGAACACCTATAGGTTATACTATATCGATATACACTGGCATACCACCATTTATGGACAAGCATGTGTCATACATGAGTATACAATACATTATTACCAATTCCTGCTTTGTCC
Source organism: Julus scanicus (assembly GCA_034698625.1). Taxonomy (NCBI): domain Eukaryota; kingdom Metazoa; phylum Arthropoda; class Diplopoda; order Julida; family Julidae; genus Julus; species Julus scanicus. The sequence continues at coordinate 1,529 of JAQGBW010000968.1, read as the reverse complement.
ATATACTGTATGACCATTCATGCACAATCATGTCATCTTTGGGTACATATATATACACAATACATTTTAACCAATTTCTGGTATGTCTACATTCTGTATGACCATTCATGGACAAGCATGTCAAATATTGGTATTCATGTCCATATTTATCCAATTTCTGATACAATTTCCATGTGTACTGTATGACCATTAATGGACATGCATGCCATATATGAGAAAACAATACATTATAACCAATTTCTACTATATCCATATACTGTATGACCATTCATGGACAATCTTGTCATCTTTGGGTATATACACAATACATTATAACCAATTTCTGGTATGTCTACATTCTGCTTGACCATTCTTGGACAAGCATGTCAAATATTGGTATTCATGTCCATATTTATCCAGTTTCTGCGTGATACTATGTCCATGTGTACTGTATGACCATTAATGAACATGCATTCCATATATGAGTATGCAATACATTAAAACCAATTTCTACTATATTCTAAATGAGTCAATCTTAAAATTGAATTTGTGTATGCAGTTCATAAACTCTTTAAAAATTCCATTGCGTCACTCGTCTTCCATGTCCACACTATACTGTGCTATCATTAAGCACGTGAATACATGATTCATCAGGTCGTCTTCAGAAGTCCGTATAATCTTGATCCACATTTGGTGTTTTGTAGTGGACTTCAATGTGGGCATGGCACGATATTAATATTGATGAGCGTATATGTATACGGTATCAATGTTTTTTGTATTTCTTTCATTATCCGGTAGCGTCTCCGTTGAATGTTTCTCTTGAGAATTTCTGTTTTATACAAAAGGTCCGAAATGGATGCGATTTTTTCGAGTATCCTTCGCCCTCCGTTTCATTTCAGTATGCAGCAAATAATAAAACGATGGACTACTGCACTTTCTCCGCTTCCATCAAATCTATCTTAACATATACAGTATATAGTACCTATATATATATATAAGAGTGACCATTGTAAAGCCCTCTTATATATCGGTGCAGCAAAGTGTTCAGGAAGCTTTTCTGTTTCAGAGACTGATTCCCCCCTATCTCCCATTAACCCCCCCACAAGTCCCCCCCCGATATCCCCACTACTTTAACACGTAACGGTACTTGGAAACGAAATTTAATAAAGCCAATATGGGGACGGCGTAGACAGAGGTCGAGTGCTTGGGCCACATTATGGGTCCTACGGGACGATTCGGCGTAATACAGCCGAGATTGAACAGGCTTGATGGCGAATAATGTGGAATATATATACAGTACGGTGTTATACACTCGACCTCTCTTTCTCTCATTCTGGATATGGTGCTACAAACCTCCACCGAAAGAACGCTTCAATGGACCCACATTATAAAGGGGAAAACATCCAAGAAATCATTGATATCAATACTGAAAATTAATCTTTAACTACAAATAATCGAGGCATATGAAAGGTGAAGACGTACATGTACGTATAAACACGTTTTTACAAACATATGCAAAAAAAGTTTGCCCTCCGGGTTTGTTTCAGCCG
>JAQGBW010000967.1:0-31247 GCA_034698625.1 Julus scanicus | reverse complement strand
ATTGTGACAAAGGGGTGGGGGGGGGGGTGTTTAAAAAGAGGCAAAAAAGTGTGACATAATTTATGGATCACCCCTTACCAGAAACCAAAACAACATACAAAAAGGCGGTTAAGATGCTGTAACAAAAAAATATTTCATATTCGTGATTGCTCATTGTATGACGAATGTGGTTTTCCTAAACCTGAATCTACATTGTTTAATTGCTGTGGTAAAACTCAATACTGACTCGTTAAACAAGTAGCACATCTCTTATCTTAAGAAACACAGAAAAAGACGGTTAAGATGATGTAACATAAAATAATCACTATTCAATGTTGTCCATACAGCAAAAAATTCGAGGCTTCAGGAATGTGCCAATGTGTATTAGAAATGCGATGGAGTGTTGTTTGGTGCTGAGCAGGCAAACCATTCTACTTATCTTTTTAATGATATCATTAAATGGCCATAACAATATTATTGGTTAAAGTAGAATAATATTTAAATAGTGGAGCAGCAAGTGTTCATTTACATTTTTGTGCCACAGCAAACCAGTTTTCCTGTTGAAATGTAAAGAATATGCCAAGTTTTTGATTCTGTTGTGGGAAAAGCTTATCCCTTATACAATGACATATTTGTAATGCTAGTTATTTCGCTTATCAAACCTAGAATTGTCATAATTTTTGAATTCAACTCGCTAATCCCAATTGTAGAGCTGATAATTTACTTCCCATTTTTTCCCCTTATATACAACAATTATGTGGATAGTATATGATTGTCTGTCTGATAATGTGCGGGTATACGCTTTGATGTAGGTGCATAAAATCTTTAGGGAAATCATATTTCTCCCAGCAGGTGTGCTAATAATGATATTCAGGAAATCCTTTAGAGGCAGGGAGACTGGAATATTCAAAAGGTTTAGACAAATGTATTTTGAGGTTATGAACATAAACAGCTGTCAAGTGTCATTGTATAAAAATAAAGAAAGAAATACATTCTGCTAATGCCAATGACAGACGCTTTTTTATGCCTGTTGGCAAATTTTATATTAATTTGTAAAGGACTTAACATTGTGTACCTATACATGTACTTTACAGTTAGATACGTGCATATCATCATGCTTATTTGTGGTAACTTATTGGAATAAATGAGCTTGAATATATGTATTCGAAATGATGATCAAAGAGGCCAAGAAGCCAGTCAATGACAAACGAAAGTTATTCCAGAACGTTCCGTTTCATCACTGACACATTTAGGTTGGACTAATTACAATATTACCCCAAAAAAGAAGCTGCACAACATCATGTTCAGGTGTTATCACCTCTAATTTACCGTTTTGGTTTGAGGTCTTCGTCTAAAGCATTATTAACAGGTGCTGTTTGTAAAAGTAGGTTTTAACTCCACCACGAAAAGATGAGCAATTTCTTGGCCAGTTTATTATAATTTGTTATGGTTTCCACGAATTAATATTTATTTTTTACTCATACAGCTAGAAATTTCAAGATAAGAAGTTAGTTGTTGTTGTATATCTTTGGTTTTATGCAAGGGGAACAAGGGTTGAAAGGAATGCACCCCGTTGACTTTCTTTTTGGCTATTTCGTTGAATGATGAGTAGAATGTGAGGAGTACACCTAGGCTTGTTTTTTTAAAAGAAAAAGAATGAAAAACACAATAGGGTCTGGGAAGGGATTTACTATGTACAACAATTTTATGCCCACCTTGCAGGATGCACGGTGTGCAGTCGATTACCTACTAAAGATGATTGGTGGAGAACAACTTAAGGTCAATTTGTGTTCCTGGCCATGGCCTTGGAAGGTCTGATTCAAGTAAAAAATATTGCCTTGACTTGTTGAACGTAAGTTTACCATTTTAATCGATCAATTGGCATTTTATAGGCAATCCTTGCTGTGTTAAACGTTCATTTTGCGTTTCTTATGAGATAATCACTCATTTTAATATTCTAGGGATCTAGGTAATAAAAGAAACCCAAGTGAGAGGGTTGTAGACGCTATGTGACCTATAAGCCAGATTACTTGAACTATTGCTCTGCCTGTCATTTTTCTTGAGATATGTGTTTTGATGTTCTTGGTTAACAGTAAAAATTGACCATGAAAATATAGTTCAAATTTATTGCTTTTCAGTTTAAAATAGTTTTCAAATACCTTTGATGCAGACGCACTAATAACATTTTGGAGATTATCTGTCTAGGAATTTCACAGCTGTCCTAATATATTTAAGGGAAAATAAGGTTTGGGATTACCATAGTAAGCTTTCAAGTTATTTTCATAACGTGACCAGGGGGTATAGGTAGTGATTTCTTAGAAAGCCTATCGCCTAAGAATTACATTCAGTGGGGCAGAAGGGGTAAATCCTAAATGTTTAAGGAAATTAATGGGAGGTGAATCACAAGCATGCCATGAGGCGAAATTCTTGGTCCGTTGCAATGATTATCAGGCAAGATTACTCAAGGTGGTGGAATTAGGATCTAGGGGAAACTGCAAAAGTCTTCTGACAGCAAGCTATAAGTTATGGGTGCAGTAATTATCTCGAAAATCTCAAATTTAAGTGGCCAAGAAGCGATTTGTTGAAAGTAGTTTAGGAAGGTATATATATGTGCGTTCAGCCCTGCTGAATTTGAAGAATTGTGTGTTCTGGAAAAAAATCTATCAGGGGATGTTGTATACGAAAACAACCATGAGAGCATTTCAGAAGTTGTCTTGTGGTTTTTATTTATTACTAATATTTTTATTTATTGAAAAATTGATTTGCAAAGCATGTATTAGTTACCATCCTTAAGTTGTCAATAGCCTTGAAGATAGCTCTATCAATATATACATGCTAAGAATTTCTATGAGTTACCACCCAATGTTGTTCTATACATGTACATGTTGAAACTTTTCAATTGATCATCATAATTTTATGTATAAATTTTTAAAACCTACTCATATTTAAAAGTAATTTTCTGAAACGTTGGTTTCTTCACGTTCTGCATTTCACTTTTATGGTGTAATGCGCACGTTTCGTGATCAGATTTCTAGGCCAAGTTGAATTAATTTTTTTTTCAGCATTTTGTTTTGAACTTCCGATTTCTAAGTACTCCCTAAAATGTGGCCTTTGTCAAGGTAGTGTATGTGGAGGTTATTTTGATTTGTGTAATTATCTTCTTGCATTTCCCCTCATATGCATACACATTTGGCATGCATGTTATGATGAGAATGTCATTATTTTATCGCTCTATTGTTACTTACCCATATCTTACAAGTTACAACCAATATTAAATGTAAGATTCACTGCACAAAATTATAATTAGGATGGGAAAATTTGTAGAATCTTACCATCTTTCTTAAGTGGCGCAATAGAGAGTCCTCCAACAGTAGTTAAATTCGTATTAGCTTGAAGGATGACTGGTCCACCAATGATGTGATTTGATATAAACTCTGAAAAGATAATTAGAAACAAAAAAATTAGACATTTAAAAATCATGAATTAACACCTTTTTGTGGTTTTTAAGAAATTTCACGGCTGTATCATTGAGGGTTTTTTTTTCCATTCTTTTATTTTATGGTTGCCCACACACGATTTTCACGAATCAATGCCCACTATTATGTTTTCGTTGACATTTTTAGTGACTTTTGGAAAAGCCGGAGACATTGTGGCTAACCAAACATTTTGAAAACAAGATAGGGCAGAACTATTCTTAGTTTTGTTGAAAGGCTTTAAAATTTAACTAAACCGGCTGCAAAGCAAGCAAGTATTTGTCATGTTATGAACGTATGCAACTTAAGACTGTATGCGAATGCTAAATGGTAAAACAAAGTATATGGTAAAGCAAACTGTTTTAGTTTCAAGTTTACTTATAATTTTTCCAAACATTAACTTTCAAAGATAAAAATACAAGTTTTGAGGAATTTTGTAAGCTAGGTATCAACAGATGAGACAAGTATGTTGAGATTTTACTTTAAGTGGTATTAATAATATATATACAATTCTTTATTTTCAATTTAAAAAAATAATCTAATATAGGTCAACAATTTTCTGAATATGTCATTTCCATGTGCAATCATAATTTGCAGGGAAAATCCAGATTATGGCTATAAACGCATGCGAGCACAGAAAACAAACGTTTATCATGGGTAGTAAATAATGATAGCTCTAAAACAAATCCTGGCAATTTTTAAATTTTCTAACACCAAAATTAATTAAATAGTTGAGCAATCTGGCATCTATAATTTGTAAATACCAGATTAATGGTTTTTGAATTCATGTGTGACAAGTTTGTATCTCCATGAAATTAACAAACAAAAAAAAAAACTTTGCAACCTTATCTAAATAATGTACAAATCGTTATTACGTTTTGTAATATAATCTCACTGATGAAATGCCTACACAATTTTAATGCCAATTACTTGCATTTACTTTACCAAAACTCTGATTGACAATTCATAGCGTGTTTTTGTTCCAATTTTCAACCTAATGACAATGCAATTGGCAAATAAAATTTAAACTTGTATATAGTAGTTTACCTTTGAGGTTATTTATAAACTAAATGGAGGCCAATTGAACAAACGTTTCTTTAAATATTTACACACAAATGGTTGTAGGTATCAGTGTGTGTACAATGTATAGCATAAGTTTAATACTACTGTTTGGGAATATAAGTTTTTATCATTTGTGTCATTAACACCAATTGGCTATTAGATATGGTTATCAAAACAACTCTTTTTTTATACAATTGCCAGTAATGTAGCAATGATTTATTTATTAAATGAAATCCCCTTGGCCACATTTTATATGCCTTCCTGTAGTTTACTTAATCCGATGAGATGGCGTCAGCTTTTTCTATGATGATTATTAAAAGTACTTTTTAAAAACGACCTTGTAATAGATGCGTGATGCTTACGTAGACTCTAGGAATGCAACAAGCACGCTGGTAATTTTAAAGTTTAGTCATTTTCTGTTTTTATAAAATTGCAGAACTGAATTTTAGACCTTATTATTCTTAATCCGGGACAAAGATTTTTTCCTGATAATTGCAAACTAGGTAAACTAAACTATTAAAATCTGTATGTTGCACGTGTCCATGTTGAAGCATCATGTTGGAAGAAGGAAAACCATTAAATTTTGAAAACTAGCGCCTATGAGGCCCCAATAGTGATTCTAATTACATTTAGACTCTAATCATACCTTAACTGGCTTATTGTAATTAACCAAAGGCTCGTTTTCATGGTCGTCGAAAGTTAATTAAGAATGAATTGAAATTCTAAGGGTCTTTATGTTTGCCACAAGGACATGCATACATGCAACATACATAATACTGATCGACATTATTCATTCTAAAGCTTATTTGTTACCATATTATATTAGAAGCTAACAAAAAGATAGAATGTTTTCATTATTGGTTAATCCCTATAGGTGCTTGTAAACCAATATCATTTGATCTGGTTGAGTATATTATCTCTGACGCCATGCAAATGGTCTGATTATATATTACTTGTAATTATGCATCGTGCCTTTTGGCTACATTTTTTAGCAATTATTGTTTTAGCAACAAAGTTATAAGCATTCATTTAGCCATTGGGAATTCTAAGAATGACTGCGGTTTTTTTTTTTTTGTTTTGTTATTTTATACACGCAAGTTCTTACTTCAAATATATCTTGCACGATTTAAATAAATTGTATGCAATATTTTAAATATCTATTAGCAATTTTTGTATGCATTAACTACATTTTGACTTTCACCAGTTCCAAGCAATTGTTTGTAAAAGTTATGCTTTGTTTGGAAAATAATTCAAACATTCCAAATGTATGTTTTACACAACGCGCCTTTTCAGTCAGTTACAAATACCTAATTAACCATTATTTCAAACTGGAAAGAGTGGACAGAATACAACATTTTTTTTTCATCAATCGAGAACTGGAGTGGCACTAGATGGGATACTTCCATTGTTTAAACCACTTCTAGCCAAAGTTTCCTTCAAGTTTTTGACCCAGTTTTTAGACGGTAGTCTTCTGTGATTAATGTGTGCTAATGTTGCCTTTTATCTAACAATTTACCAGTTGTGGCACATACATATATGTATACACCCATTTTTTTCTCTCTCTCATGAAAATTAATATTCAAAGGAGCAACTTCCTACTCGTGTGCACCTCGTTGCAGAGTAAATTGCAGACCTGTGGTATTGGTAACCTAGTCATAAAATGTGGTCATCACCACGTTACTCCTTTTAATAGATGTTTTACCTTTCTACGTGGTAGGGTTTTTAAGATTCTATTCGCCAATCGGTAATGCCCGTGTGACCCATATGGGTTGACTGTGGGTGAAGCTCGTACTTTTTGTAGTGAAAGTTGTCTTCATGACCCTGCAATGCCAAGGTTGATTGCCTTTTTTTTGCTCATCACTCACGGTTAGGAATAGGATGAAGGTTAGAACCCTTAACCCTATTGTGCATTCATCGCCATCCATCAGTGGCTCCTAAAGTTGCTTCGCCATAGGTAAGATCTATCACAAAAGAGTAGCTGAGATCACCCAGGTGACATAACATCCGAGGTGAGCAATTTGAAAAGGTGGTTCCGTTTGAAATGACCTAGGTGGTCATTAAAGTAGAAGGCTTGACCATTGTAGCAATGCAGAAAACAATCCTTTGCCTTGTTTTGTAACTCGTAATGCATCTTAAAATTGATTGCCTCCAATAGTCTGGGTTAGTTCTGCGAAACCAAACATTCCGGCCTGCACCCTGGTGTCCTTCAGGTAATTCTCAAGTGAGGGTAGGACATTCCCGTTCACAAAAATATGTCAAAAATGTATCTCTCTGAAAACCCACCCTCTACCTTTACATATATTGTATGCATTTAATGTGATATTGTCCTTGTTTTACCACTTTTTGGTGATTTTTATATCCTATTATACATCTGTTGAATTATTTATTATTTTTTTTAGACTGGGGCTAATCCCTTGTTATAAAATCTACGAGTAATGGGTAATCATAAGATAGAAGTTTTTATGCTATCCACTAATATATTTATCTAATATAATCCTGCATGTTCCCAGAATTGGGTTCTTTCAGAGATTCACTACAAACCAAGTGAATCCACCAATTTTAAGTCCATGAACGTAAATAATCAAATCACAAAATGGAAGGAATGATTTTAGCATTTAGGTCATTCTAATTCCATGGCGACATTATAGCAACATTTTGTTTTGATGAAAAGCATGATGGTTGTTGTATGCGAGCTTAGAGAGTTTAGAGAGAAAAAAAGTAATATCAGGTACATGGAATCCAGCTTTCATACTGGTTTTAGTCTATTCTTCAAAGTTGGCACAGAAATTTAGAATAATTTGTAGGCTTGGCTTGACTGTTGTATGAATTTATTTATTATCAATGTGTACGTGTAGCCTTAAATATGTTCTTTTTATTTATTTTTTAAATTTCATGTTTTCAGACCAGATGAGGCAAACATTTCCTTAATATTAAAGTTGAAATATTGGAATTTTATGTGTCCAAATAAAGTGAACATTCACACTGTATATGAAAAATGGTTAAATCACAGAATCTTGAACCCCAATTCTTTCTATCATTTCTAAGATTTACTCTGAGAAACTGTGAGCTTAGGGCTGTTTCTCTAAAACTCAAAAGTTAATTTAGTGTCAGGATGCACGAAACATACTTGTCTATGAAATGTTCTTCATCATTTTTTTTACTTTTATAAATTATTTCTTGAAGCGTGACATTGAATGCATTTCTGAACAGTAATTTACTTGTTGGTATGTGATGATTTCACAAGGCCAAAAATTATTGTGGTTCCAATTATAGCATGATAGTTTGCAGCGCGCAACGTCTGTTGGCCAATGTTTTGAATGTTGCGCTCAGGCAGGAGTATTAATTATTATTAATAATCCGCAACCTTCCATGCATCCCATCTGTAATTTTTCTAGTAGATCCACCACCCTTTTCAGAGTTTTTAAGCAGGTGGGGAAGAAAGAAAAAAACTATTTGAGGGTCAACGATGTTTTACAAACTCCTATAAACCATCTCTTACCTGCTGCTGCTAAGGGATTCTCTTCCAAACTTGTGTAAAAGTTGGGTTGTTTAGCAAAGCTGTCATCTGGCACGGCAAATATGGTACAAGGATGGGCCGCTCTAGCTTTACCTGTAATAAAATAGAATAAATTAATTGCTGCACTTTTGGAATGTGTATGTACTAGAAAAGTCGAACAGGTATTGTTGGGCGGAGGCAAGTTTCAATTCAGCCATAAAATAAAAAAAGTACGAGAGTGTACTATTAAATGAATCGATGCTACGAATTGTTCCAATGGCTGATATTCTCGGTGTCCTTCCAGTAATGTTTTTCTCTACGTCAATCCACATTTTTACGTGATAATTTAGTAATTACCCTTTTTAGATGCAGATAATTGTTTGATGCCCGTGTTTGTTTTATCTAATCTCTCCTGTATTTTTACCTCGTGCATATTCCATGTTTTTCTTTCAAATAACGACAGCAACCCACTTTTCACTTTGATTGCAACTTCTAATGGTTAATAAAATCTCACAGAAAATGCAGTAATTTGAAATACGCATAACTTGGCATTGGCAATGTCGTTCTTTAGTAGGTAGGTTTTGGAGAACTATGATTTATGAGCACTTACATAAATAAGTAAAAACCAATTAAAACCAAAATCTAAACTCGAATGCGGCATTGTAATTTATCAAATAAATATACAAGATTAATAAGGCGAACGTGTAATAACTTAGCAGTTATTTTAACATACAGTAAAGCAATTCAATTCAACTCAGTTTCCTACAGTCATAAAAAAATACCATATGGTAGGGGACTCGTTTCCAATCATGCTCCTACGTCAGTAGCGACTTAGACATCATTGTTAAATTGAACTATCTCTTTATCCATGATATGAACCATCTTGTGATGGTTCCAAATAGGAGCGCAATATTCCAACATAGGGCCTGTCAGACTTGCTATGTTATTGAAGCTCGAAAAGTATTGGTATGTTAATTGTCAATCTTTGGAGAATTTTTCTCCATGTAAGTATATATGGGAATTGTATACTCCAACGTGCATCATAAGAATCACATTCCTTTACTACTATAGTAATTGTAATAATTTTATTCAGTTTGGTTTTTCATTTTATCTCACATCCGTAAAACCTCTTCGATGACTAACCGCTCACTGTCTGTTGTTTTTGTTTTTCTTTGAAAACATGATTATTCTTTACTCAGTGACGTAACATAAGTGAGTAAGAGCACCGTACAAAAAAAAAACCCTGACGCTTAACATCCTTGTGCGTTAAACTACTTCGACCCAAAGGTCTTGTACCGATAGGATTTCTATTTTAATTTACCACGACGATGGCATGTTAAAAAAAAGAACGTGGGCGCCAATATAGAGAAAGGTATGTAGATGACGTCACTGAAGACGTGCAGAATTTTGTTTTGTTTGTTCATTCTATTAAATACAGGCTTTTACGCTAATGTATTTGCATGAATTTGATAGTGATTGCATACAGGGAAATTAAATGACTTTTCATTTTCGTTTCCACTTGTATAGTTGATCAAACAGACATGACAGGTTTTCGTCTATTAATGTGTACTAAACAGATACACTGTAAAATTGGGTGAAAGTTGGGAAAAAAAATGTCGGTTATTCGAATACCTTTGTTGGTTAACGACTGTTTTTTTAAGTATTAAAGATAGGTTTTTCTGTAAGGGTGGGGTAAAATTCAGGTTATTTCATTTGCATAAAAAACTTGCTCCATATTCCAAGATTGAGAAGGGACAAAAAGCTTAAAACAGGAAAGACTTCACTAGAAATGTGCTAGATTTTTCACGTCTGTTGCCAAAAGGTAACTAACAACTACACGTCTGATTAAGATAATGTATTGAAAAAGAAAATGCTCTTTGTTTTTTATTTAGTTTATCGAGATAGTAGAAAATCCTTCAAAATTTGCCCTTGCTACTCGGTGCTTGGGTATTTTTCTCCCAAAATTTAATTAAGTTGCTGCTATATCTACAGTGTTTTGCAGTTCAGCAAACCTCAAGCTCTTGTTTGAAACATGTCATACAATTGAGTAAAATGATACTATCAGTGATAATTTACGCTTCTCTTATAAAAAAAACTGTTATATAACATGAACAAACTTCATAATGAACAAAAAACTAAGTGATACGAAAAATGCATGCAGTGTCAAAGGAAATGTAGGAAATTCAGGATTTTATTTCCTGTACTCGTATCTTCATGGAACGATTTTTGAAAACAACATCTTATTTCACTTTAAATGTTTAGTGCATTTATTATATCAAATGGATATCGTGAAGATGTTTTTAAAAACGAGTTGTGTTTCAAAGGTTTAATGCACTTGATCCTGCTTTTACTTAATTAAAATTAAACGTAATTTTAATGAAATATCTTTTTAATACTCCATAAGTCTCCAGAATTAATTTACTCTCTGCACCAGTTTTCCAGTCATAAAATTCTATCTAAGTATTCAGATCGAGTTTTTACCAAACCCCCTAATTAAGTGGGCATGTTTATATAGACTGATTACTTCACATTTATTTATTCTTCCTGACTTGCATTAATCTTTGTTTTTTATTAATTTGTAGTATGCATAAAGTAAGTGATTGATGAGAAAATTATAAACTGCTCGTTTTATACAGGAGTTCATCGTTCTATCGTCCCATTGTTCTTTTTTTTAAGTTTGTGTCGAAATAAGATTGAGATGTACTGTTATTATCACAATAGATTATCTCGTATGCACGTACTGTCCTCCAATATGGCTTTGAGCCGACAGTAATAGGACCAGATACTGGTATTTTTTTTCTTATAAAGAAATTAATTTTGATACCATTTGAAATGCTTGGTTGATTTTAAAAGACTCGAGTATAATAAATATTAATGGTAGCAAACACAAGTTTTATCTGTTTGGATTTATATTGAATGCCTAAAAATTTATTCTTAAATAGTTTATCCTTTTCTGGCTGTAAATATGCGTGTACAATATCACAGATAAGTGGGCCGCATGCTGCATGTATTAAATTTTATCAAAAAACTATTCACGACTTAAGTTATTGATATGTCAGAAACAGCTTCTTTCAGGTGAAGGTTTTCCTGGTTGTATATACGATAATGATACGCTACAAATACGCTGCATTTATTATTAGATTTCCTTTTAGAGGTTGCTTCTTAAGTGTTTCCTTATTATAGAGTCCCTCTAAGAGGAAATAAATAAAAATATTGAAATGTTAATATGTATGGGATTACGTCACCTTTTTTCTGATTTAAATTAAAATTACGTTAAATTAAATAACACAAAATTAAATTACGTTTCTGGTACCATGATGCATAAAATTGAACGAAAATTATTTATGAATTATTTTGATTTATGTGCTGCCTATCTGTTTTTAATATTCTTATCTCGGTTATTAATTTAAACCGACTAATTGCTCGTGTTGGGAAATAGGTAGTTAGATGAGGGAATGATTAAATAATACCAGCCTTCGAATATCAGTTATCAGTTATTCGTTTTTATAACAATATACAGCATATTTCGGAAACATGACTTTATCTAGCCAATTTAGGCAATTTTATAACAGCTATTCTGATATCAAAACGTATAAACGTGCATAGTATAAAACGTTTTGTTTAAATTCTTACTAACTAATTTTTGTGTTTAAAAATACACGTTTTTGCAATTAACGTTCTTATAACCACTTCAATGCGTGGTTTTGACTTATTTTTGTAGCTAATGTCGTGTAACTGATCACGGTAATAATTAATTAGTGTTTGCAATTGAATGTATTTATAATTGGTGTACGCGTATTGCATATAAATATTTCCAATGTTATTTTTTAATATCCTATAACGGTAAATTAATGAATTTCTTATAATGTCATTGATTTCTTTTCTGCCTTCCGGGTAGCAAAAACATGGTGCTATGTGACCCAGCAAACAGTTATTTTATAATTTAAACCTCACGCGCTTTGGCGCCCCAACCAATAATAAAACCAACGTTACTAATTTTATATCCTATTTAAAATTCAGTGGCCTGCGTTTTACTTTTTTTCCCCTTAATTTCATGTAAGTGTTTCTCCTTTTTTTTTTTTTTTCGAAATTAAGCCTGAATACCTTGAAGGAAATTAACCTATATACACACTCGCTTTTACTGTCCTGGAGCCTCTAGGGCCATACAGCGACTACATTTTTTTTATACTTACTGATTGGCCAAGTAAAATTCAAAGAAAAAGAATATGGTCAAGTTCACATCAATCACGTATACCTTTTTAATTGCCTGTGGTGATTGATAAGTTTTCTCGTCGTAAAACCGGTTAAAAAAATGCATTATTGTACCTTGTGACAATTGTCTGTTTAGTTGCGTGTCACCCTTTTTTTTGGGTTTTCTTAATTAATCTATATGGACATTTTACCTGTGCAATGATTTACATATTTATCTTAGAAAATTTCAAGAGCTTTTACATTTACCAATACTAGTAGTTAGGCCAGTTAACCAATAGCGTGCAAAGAGGCATTAGGAAATTTTATATTAGTTTACCTGTTGTCAATTTATTAATTAGAATTGAGTTGAGTGGTATTCCTTAAAAAGGTGTGAATCGTGAATGCTGTTGTTTTATACAACGTTAATTGCGTCATGTTAGGACAGCACTTGATATTGTCCAGTATTTGGGTTGATATGACTGAAATACCCACTGGCACACATTGCAAATTTTCTTGAAATTGGGATGGGTTTGATACTTGCACTATTTCTCATGAAACACAAAGCTCACTCATTAGTCCTAAGCTGATAATGCTTCTTGTGAATTGATTTCTTTCCCGCTTTATGTTTATTAATGTAGAAATTTTAAACATAAATACCGACATGTTTTTTTCATGGCGTCCATTAATAGGAAAATCATTAAAAAAACATACGAACCCAAATTACATTTGAAAGGAACTTATTGTCTTAACCCTACAATATTATAAATTATAAATATTTAAAAACAATTTTAATTTGTCATGCAATTTTGATTGCATTCTACTATAAAGCTTGTTTTTATCCGTACATAAAAGACGGGAAATTTTAAAACTAGTATTTTTAATTAAAAACTTAACTACAATGGCAAATTACCCATGCGTACATCTTTGTCTTGTATAACTTTCGCTTTTATGTGCCACTAAAAGAGGATAAAATTTTAATTATCGATTCGTAAATAAAAATGTTCTTTGTGGTAGAACAAGGCTTGTGAAATAATTATATTTTTAAGAAAGACAAAATCTCAAATACCGATTTATAGAAACTTACAAATTTTTAATGCGTAAATATGTGAAGAATTGTTTAATTATTCCACCCAAAATCTACAATTGAAATTGATATATACTGCTTAAATTTATTTTTGGGTATATTTATTTCATTGCGGATTGCCTAAAAAACAGATCAGTATGCGTTAATAATATTGTTCGTTAACTACATGACCGAACACAATAAATACAGTAGGCCAAAAAAATAAATGATTTCATTCTTCTTAAATTTCCCCTAAAGTAGGCAATCACACATAGCTTCAGGGCTTATTTACGCATTGGTCAGCCGTTGATTATAATCTTAACTAGATTAATGTTTCACAACTAACTTTTTTTATTTATTTTTTATTTGCTATTCTAGTTTATTTTTTAAGCACGACAAAAGATTCGCTATAAGTGTTTTTTGTTCTGTTTAAAGTCGCTTATAGATTTGGTGTGGAAAGAGCACCGTTTTTTTTTATGTTGAGAGACCAGAAGTATCATTTAACGAATGGCCCAGATTTGACGATGTAATAATTCACGTCAACCGTGCATTTAAATTTATATATCACGCTATACTTTGTATGCACACAAGGACAATTAGCCCACAGACATGGATATTACTTTAAAAATTAAAATTCTGCAGGTTCAAACTCTTACATTAGAAGGCGTTTCTTAATACAGAATCAAGAAAGTTTATTTGACGCTATTTGTTTCTTTAACTCGTTGTTTGTCAGTTTAAAATTTCCAAACGTAAAGTATATGCACAAAAAATAAGAAAATATACACGAGGCTGTATTTGAAGTCGAGATAAAAAAAAGATAAAATTTGTGCAAATCATTATCATACGGTTGAAAGCAGCACTCTTTTCTTTGCAAGTCGCGCCTTGCTATTTTCTTATAGGAACTCGTATGATTATAAAGCGCGATAAGCCCAAATTCTCGATTTTGTGGGACAAGTGAAGGAAATTTCGCCTAATTAGTAAACTTCGCCTAATTTGCAATAATTTCACACGAATTCATTTATTTTTTAGCATTTAAAGCGTGCATTCGTGTACTCGTGTGTCTTGTTTAAGTTGTTTTCAATGTTTTTACGATGTTTTGAGAATGTATCAGTCTAGTTTCATCAAAATTAAGATTCAAGTATTCAATTGTAACGTTTTGGAATGTTGATTTAGTATCGCCTAACTACTTAATTACCTATACATTTCGCTACTTTGTAGTCCAAATGCGAATAACATACTTTTAAAGTTTTTAAAATGGTGTGCGACTCTTGTCTACATCATTGTCATGATTTATATTCTAATATATACTAAGTATCACGAGCCTTAGGGTTTGCAGTTTAATGATTCATAACTATCAAACTCTCCTTAAAAATTAATATTTAATGCTGTCGTAAATGCCACCATAACTAAAATTTCCAAAAACACCTAATAGTTATATACTAATTATGTTACACAATAACTAATTTTCGGTATGGAGTTTTCAAGTCCTTTTTCTTGACTATACTACTGTATAATTATTGATTTGCCTTCCAAGAATATATTCGAAGTCCCAAAATAAATATCAAGACAGGAATAATTTGAAAAGTGTCACGGCCGAATGAAACAAGGTCGCCACAAGCAAATGTGTATACACCAAGGTATTCAACTATACAAGTATTTGTTAATATGCATGTATTTGTTTTAGAGTACATGTATTGTTTTGCAAAATTATATATTATTCTATGCAGTATGTAAATATGTACGGATGTTCACAATAATAAAATCACTTGTTACACTTTTACGATTTTTGTTAATATGGTGTTGGATAAACTTTTGCCTTCATTAAAACCTCGAACCTTATTGAAACAGCCCAGCACACTAAAACACCTATACTTATACACAGGTACACGTGTTTAACACTTATCAACATACTCAAAGGGGCCATTCATAAAGGACGTCCTCAAGAGGGGGTTCTGCTGCAGGCATCTGGACGCCAAAAGAAATGTGTCCCCAGTCCCAAATGTCGGGAAAGTCGGAAATTATTCCTAACTTTGTGTTAAATATTAATTTTATGCTGGAATTTTCCTTGGAAGTTAGGAAATTTCCGTTAATTAGAAAAATTTGGAGAAATGTCGTAAAATTGGCAGCGAGACGGGTGCTTGGAAATTTATAGGATGGGCCTTTGAATGTTCCAACAAATTTTTGGACACCCTACTATTTAGGGGGTGGGGTGGGGTCCGGGATAAAATGGACACTATGTGGACAGGGGATAGGGGGTGGGGGTCAGTTTCTGAAGGAATTTCAGGTATGTCCTTTTTGAATGGCCCCAAAGTCACTTTATGATAGTGTGGACGTGTTTTCTTACACGTCCACACACTGCAATAAATTTGGTAGCACGAACACAAATTTTCGTTGTGTGTTGTTTTAAACGAGAATGTTTACTAATGTGAACCCTGCCTAACACTGACTATTTATTCATGGCATATTTTAGCACAAACCATATTGCCAATTTTGTCAATTTAAAAAAAAAGTGTAATTGCCAATTTGATTCAGCAGTTTTCGTCCGTTATAATGGCTGTATGCCAAAAGTATATTGAACTTGGCATTCGCATCTGTAATTTAACATCCCTTTATTGTAGTCTTGAT
Source organism: Julus scanicus (assembly GCA_034698625.1). Taxonomy (NCBI): domain Eukaryota; kingdom Metazoa; phylum Arthropoda; class Diplopoda; order Julida; family Julidae; genus Julus; species Julus scanicus. The sequence goes on along the minus strand of JAQGBW010000967.1, from coordinate 15,358 downwards.
TTACGTGTTTGATTATGGGAAACGAAGTTCATTAATTGTTCATGAAGTCAGTGATAAAAAAATCACATTAAATTGACAAGTGGGGACGCACTTAAATGACTACCCGGTAATCAGAAGTACTAAAGTATATACGTATGTCTTCTGTATACAAATGGGTTTTTTCTTATGACAAATTGTTACGCCTACGAAACTTGTATATACCTGGTGATACCATGCAACGGGTTCATAAAAAAAACCCACGCTTTTACGGGTGAAGTTTTTTAAATTGATTTCTACGCTTACAGTAGCAAGTTTTTTTTTTCGAATTAATATCTTTTTATTTAATCAGCGGCTTCATGGAACTGGCATAAGAATGCTTGAAAAATATATTAAAGATAAGCTTCTATTTCTCAGAGCCTGTAAAATGAAGGCCTGTCGTTTTCTAAGAAATTCTACATTTTATATAGCTTAAACTACGCGAATGTAGTAGGTATACGTTGTCCTTCGTCTTCGTATACACAGGTCATAGGACTGTTTTTCCAAAGGTGGGCCAGGTGTAACAATGTATATATATGTGCGTATTTTACCTAGCTTCATGCATAAACGAAAAATTACTCGTCTACGCACTAACGATCCGGAACATGGCCAGGCTTTGAATAAAGGATTTTCGTGACATTAGAACATGCTTAAGGTGGTGTTTCCATTAGGAAATTCAAAAGAGTTAGATGAAAATCGCACCTTGAATCCAGATTTCAAAATATTCCGGTATTCAACGGAAATGCATATCATAGGAACCGCCATGTAATTTGAAAGTAGATGTAATTAACTTTCTCGTAATTGGATCTAGAGAAAAACTAATTGCACGCAGTGCCATTTCTAAAGTCAATTTTTTGATTTTCTGAACAAAATCTTGCGCCAAAAAGACTGTTTGTTCTCTTATCAACGTCGCAAAATAGGCACAAATAAATAAACCATTTAAATAAATGTTTTTTTATATATAAAGCTGAATTCTAACATTATTTTCTGAAGAGGATTGTATTCTTATAAAAGTGAAAATGGCAGTTTGCTATTATGACAAATTCAGTAGGTAATCATCGTTTATTTGGTGTTTTATTGTCTCCAAATATAACAAACATACACAGTAGGAAGGTCTGTATAACAGTTGCATGTGAATTCTTGGAATTGTTTCCTTATCTTTTAACCTCATTCTGAATGAAGTGAGATAAAAAAATACAAGTTTGGGTTAACAAAGAGGCGTTAAATTGTTAAGGAATAATATTATTTAGCTTAATATGTATATTGTTTGTAAGAATACAAACAATCTCTACTGTGTAAACTTTGTAATTTCTTGAAAGTCCCTATATAATCCTGACGATTTATATTTTAGATCACCAAACTGTGGGAAAATAATGAATAGAAACAAGCACGAACTAGAAATTCTATAATGTTATTTTCTGGTTAAAACTATTTGAAAATAGCATTGTTTGTAAGCTAAAAAATATTTTATTATATTTGTGTTTAATACGTGAAAATAACCACACTAATGTATTTGCAATGATGCAACTTTAGGCTATTATATAATTTTTTAGATCACAAATTATGTGACAACTTCTATTTTACTCGCTACAGTTTGTCCTATTTTCGAATAAAATGCTCCCAAACACGCATAGAATATGGAACTTTTTGTTAGATAACTTGATAACAAACAAATATTTTTTTCAGTTAACTGGCTATTGTATTCAACTAAACCCTAAACATTTAACAGTAGATACTTTTTTGCTTCTTATGTATCATCTATTTAATTAACAATGTAACATTTCAAATGCCTTAACGTGTTAAACAGTAATCACCATATCCTAACTACGTAAAGCGATGTATTATTTTAACAATCAACTATACATATGTATATGGCTGTGTCATCTATACTTATGAAAGCTATACATATATATATTTCCTCATATTTGTTTTCTTGGAACTAGATTGATAGTACAAAAATTCTAAACGTGTTAGCAATTGTAATTTAGTCAAATTTTGGCCGGAAATGACGTTCATGATGCCACCATGTAATTATAATAAGCGATTTTTTGAAATTGCCTTTTTTTTGGTTTTTGCCTTATTTAGCAGGCCTTACTGTGACTGAAATTGAAAACATGGATTTAGGTGTGGTCAGCACACGCAGACCTACTTTATAGACACATTATAGTTTTCCAAACCGATAAGAATCTTTTTTGACCAGTTCGTTTCAGGGACGAAACTCGAAAAACTAGATGTTGTATGGACCATTATCTGGTAATGTAATGGGAAGAACAGTTAACTTTTGTAGCCAGTATGGCATGTCCGGGTATGCGGAATGTGACAACTGGACTTTGGAGAGAGACTTTTCGTGTCACTTTAATTGGGTCGATAAAAAGTAATAAATTTTCTCAAAGTTTTACCTAGCCTTAATGCCATCTTTTATTATTTACACAGATTTCGTGAATATAGAAATTGTCTCGGCTGGCTACGTCAATTGCACCAAGGATAAAGCAAATTAATGACATTCAACCTTGAAGGCGTTATTAGTAACCTACGTGTGTGAAAAAGGAGAAATCCTGGCTATTGTTTCAGATGTGTAATGGCTTGTTCAAATTAACCAAACCGATCGTAATTCTTCGCTAACATTACGTAGATCTGAAGATTTCGAATTGCGTTTCTGAAAGGATTACATTATTGTATTTTTTTTGTTCTCACTTATTACATACAGGATACTTAGAGATGCGACGAAGGTGTTTAATTATTTATAATGAGTACACAATCTTGGTTTTTGTACAACTTCTAACGATTATTTAGTGCAGTGTTTTTATTATAAATAAATGTTGATAGAAAATATCCTGGCAATACTTGTTTGGCATTGTTGTGCAAAATAAAAAAAATCAAGTAAGGTAGAGCTGAACTAGTTTTTCGTTTTCTTAATGGAAGCACTTTTGGTGTTTTATCCATTGAAAATATCCTGTTCATCACATTAGTTTGAAACACGGTAATGTGTATATATTTTTTAAATTGAATTGAACAAGGGGCAATGACATTTTCTAACTAGGTCTCCTTTCTTCATATTTTCTTTTCAATCGTTTGGTTGTATATTGTTTCCCCATACACATGACATTGAGGAGTTTTCTTATTTTGAGAAACATTTTCCCATACAAGGATGTCTAAGGTTTATTTTGAGGAAGGTGGTTAAATTTTTTGATTTTCCAAGGTATAGAAGTTATATAAGGCGTTTGCCTTCACGCCTGTCACTGATTCATTTGAAAAAATACCCTCAAAATTATAAGCCACTATACAAATCAAAAGTTTCAAACAGTTTAGTGTATCACTATTACTTAAAATTGCTCTTCAAATACTAACAATAACTGTTCTTAACTGGTCTTATATATTTCTTAAATGATACTGAGATTTTTAATCAATTTAAAAAAAGAAACAATGAAATCGTGCTTGTGTTATTAATTTTGTTGCAGCGCAACAATTATTTCCTTGTCTTGATGTGGGCAAGTATGTATATATAATTAATCTGACATGTGGCTTGCACTTGCTGTTTTAGAATTCTTTCTATTATTTTTTTTAAGTTATGATACTTGCATTTCAAAACAACTTTTCAGCAACAAAGACAAAATTGGTAACAGGGTCATTTCAACAAATGTGTCGTTATAAATTTCATTTTCCAATCCAAATACTGTTTTTGATATCCATTTTATATATTCAACGAGGGTCTAAAAACTTTCAAACAATTGGGTCTTTTGAACCAGCATCTATTTAACTTAAAAAGATCAACTCAAATATGAAACGTGTAATTTCATTAATAGAAATTGTATTTTTTTCTGGTAATGGGAAAACCGTTAAAATTAGAAAGTTATTTTAATAAAACGTACGTGCTTTGAACATATGTTAAAATTCTAAATTACTTTTTCCTGGTTTTCTAAATTAATCTCATTGTCTTATATCTGAAAGTCATTCGTTTGACCTACATGTAAAATGCAAATTCAAATCAGATTTTCCACTACAAATGTCACAACTACGCAATGAAGGAAATTAAAAAACACTACACAAGTTAAACCACATTTTAGACAATTCTAACTTGTATCATTCACTTGGTCGAAATCGAGCAACCTTTGAAAAAGCGTTAATTGGTCAAGTCCGTCGTTTTCTACAATAATGGACCAATTCAGCCTAAACTACAAATTCCATCTAATCAAAATGAGAAACACGTCTACGATAAATTTGAGCTTGATAAGGAATTAAGGGGATAAATTTCTCACTATTTCAATTTTATAACGTGGAGCAACTACATCATTCATATACTTTTGAGTACATAATTACTGGCGAATTATACTTTTCTTTTGAACTTGCTCTGTGAGAAGAAAATTTGTTTGCAAAATTTCACTAAAATTTCCATAGGCTGTCAAGGTCTTTAAAATTAGATAAAAGCAGTCTTAAAACTCTCGAATACAATGGTTTTTATCAAAAACGTTACGCTGTGCACATGTAATATTTTGTATGAGTAATTTATTGAAGGCCACAAAAATGCAAACCTGTTTACCTGTCTTTTTTTTGCAAATATAAAAGAAACGATTTTCTCTCATCAAAATTTATTTTATTGTAATATGTTTGTTAGGTTTTTATTTATTTAATTTTAATCAAGTCTGTTCTAAATAGTTCTGGTCATGTAAATTACTTAAGTAATACTGAAACAGGCAATTATTGTGTGGAATTTGCAAGAAAAAAGTAAAACATAGAAAAATCATAAAGGATTTCTTTTCTACTAAGGAATGTTAATTACACACCTTAATACCATTAAAAATTCATCTTTAATTTACTTTTTAATAAGTGGTTTACTTAAGCAAATTAAAAAGATGTCGAACCGCTTAATTTTCCATATTATTTAAGATTTATTTAATAACATGGCTAAACAATGCCTAATGCACTTCCTAATTAATTAAACTATTAATAGCTTTTTTGTTCATTCCCTTTTTTATTTTTGTCTTAAAAGTAAACAATGTGTGCTAGAACATTTTGCTCACGAATGGCAAGCACGAAAATCGGACAGAATGGACGTTTATATGGACTATAACCGCAATGTTTGTATCACTTTATTAACATTTAAAACTGATCATTTTAGTGAATTATGCATTATTTACGCTCGTATTCATTATGGTTACGGTTTCAGGCTAGGTTTATATAATGAGATACTTAGGTTTTTTTAAAAAAGGAAAGAAAGGTAGTTTGAAAATGGTCAACTTTTTGTACATAAAATACTCAATAATGTAGGTTATATTGTTTCCACCTCGTAACGAAGTCTGGTTTTATGCTTAGACTAACAGGGCAGTTGACAAAATATTTACTTAATTTAGGACAAGAATCATGGATAAATCATCTGTATTAATCAAATTTTTATGATCGACCTAAAATTAACTCGTTTTGGCAAATACGTTTAAATTTATCGTTCTAGATCGAGCTATTACTGACCTAACATCTGAGATTTAACTGCCTCATATTTTTAATCAATTTACACATCACGTGCGTTTTAAGATGGGTATTTCCATTTCTCTGTTTAAAATCTCAACTCCCACGCTTATTGAAGAGTAATATATGCACACTTATTTAATATGAAGACAAGTGATATTATTTTCTAGTTTTATTGAATAGTTGACATGATTATTTAGTATTATTATTCCCGTCTGTAACTGCGGTTTAAAGTGGTTTTGAAGCTCACCAGAATTCATACTACCCCGATCTGGTACTCCACACCAGCACAGTGAACTAGATTTCAAACAGGTTTTTTCCTTATACTTTTTCTAATGGAGGCAGAAGATGCAATTTTCCCCCCACACGTTTTTCTATCTCCAAAAAACGTTCCTCTGCCTTCCTAACGCTTCCGCCCCTCCCTTTTATCATCTCGATGCTCCAGATTCATCGATCTAATCTCATATATTAAAGGTCTTGACCCTTGGGCCGAAACACTCATTAAAAAGTCGCGTCTCCATTATGGAGAACAAAAACTTTTGCCATCCGCCTAACAGGACTTAAAAAAAAAACCAACGACTTACTTTCATTCTTAGCCACAGGAAAAAGCGTCTTGTCTTGGTTATCAGTTATATTCCACAAATTCCAAAACTTGGCAATTCCCAATTGGTCTTTCACACTGCTGGCCACTTCGGGCGGACACGGCGGAAAAATAATGTTCTTGAGTCCGACCGCGACGGCGATGGCCGGCTGCTTGAGTGGCCGTCCTAGGGCCGTGCTTTGGCCGAGGGTCAAGGGACCCAGTAGCGAGTCCGGCGATGAGGCGGCAGAGGAGGCGGTCAGGAGAAGGGTGAACGCCGCCACCGCCAGCACCCAGCGCGCGTGGTGTCCGCGGAGGAACATTAGTCCGGTTGGAACAGAAGCAAGAGTTGCGATGAGGAGATGCAACAGTCCGCCCCTGATTAGCATAATGCTCGTGAACAGTCGCCGGCAGTCGCTTAGTAATGCATGAGGACGCACAAATGTGATCGGGGAAAGGGTAAAGATGCGCTCGTTTTTCCTATCACGAATCATCTGTTGGCACGAAGCGCTCGAACGCCGCATATATACCCCCCTGATGAGGAATGCTGACCCCCCTGTTGCAACCTACTACGACTACAATGCCGTCCATTGCATTATACATTGTTGCGCACTAATAGGTCACCGTTGCTCGTCCTCCCCCCCCTTCTCTTCAATTGCCGCCGATCCTCCTCCTAATTCTCCACATTCTCCTCCCCCATTTGCCTTCGTTCGCATCCTTTCGCCGCTTTTTTTGTGCCTTTCTTACTCATACACCACTCTCACTCGCTGCTTCTGGCCTCAGGTGGAAGAACACAGACACTTTCTCGATTTTTGATTCGCTTCCTCCTCCGGACCAGCAAAAAGCAAACGCGTATATACTTATCCCTGCGTCATGCTATTCCTCGCACTCGACAGAAAAGCAGCATTCGGATATTCCCGCACTGGATCTATACTCACGTACTCACATTTTCATCATCTCCGAACGTTTGCATGTGCACGACGGCCGATGAACCAACTTTTTCCCCTCTAGCCGCGATATTGAAGACGTTATCCGATATGGCCGTGTGTAGCCAGAACAGACTCGATTTGTCTTCAGCACCACTCGTAAACCAGAAAGCGACGACTAGTCCAGTTTACCTTGTTCTCGCACTGAGCCGTTGCCAATCCGCACACTCCTCAATTGCTAGTAGTTCAGCTGCTCAGGTTGATTTTAATGAAAACTCGATTTCTATAACTGGAAAACTTTTTTTATCTGCCTCCTTGAAATGCGTGCACAGACGTGGAAAAGAACAGAGGCACGTTTATCTCGGACACTCTGCTCCAGCAGAATGGTGACCACACTCATTTAGAAAACATGTAGGCCAACCTTAACTAACCTGACCGACTACTTTTCACAGACTGCTCTTGGGCATCACTTTTTTCGACAATATCGAAGTTCTCTCGGTTTTTTTTTTATATTTTTCAAATTAAAAAAAAATTAATTCAGAATGTTTCCTCTATGTCTTTGGGCTAAGTGGAAAGCTTTAGATTTTTTTGTACTCCATATGCATAAACTACCGGCTATGTGCTAATAAAGATTAGAAGCTCACATTGATTTTGATGAAATTTGATGATTATTTTTGCAAAAACAGGTTTATCGATGTTTTAATAGTTGTGGAAAGGCGCTTGCTTGTATATTATAAATATGCAAATTATCGTGTTGCATTAATTATTGGTGTTTCAATTGTCGTTCTTGAGCACAATGGGGTGAACGCCTAACTTGATATGGGGTATAATTGAAAACGTGCTGCTTTCACCGTATTTCTGAATTATTTTATGTCTTTTTTGCTCGAATCACTCCATGGAAATATAGGAAATGTCGATCATTTGCGTAAAAGTGACCTTAATACAACTGTTATATAAAATACTACACGTACTGTCACGAAAGCTAACTTTCATAAACTAAATCTCAATCCATGAGTTTTACAAATGTTTGTATTGCGTAGACTCACACGGATTAGTAAGTACATAAACCCAGTATTCTAGCACTTCATTGTGAAACCGACTCTTGAAATATCGCAAATAAGTCTCGTTTAAACAATGCAAGGATGTTGCGCGGCCTTTATGCTCAGGCAAGGTTGAAGGATCTGTAAAGGTTAGTTTTAACTACAGTTAGAGGCCTCTAAAGGTTGAGAATGCCCAAGACCATTACTAGGAGAGTTGACAAAAAATACAGAAGAAAAAATTGAGGGCGACTAAATCTTTACGTCTATGTAAAGAAGGCCATGCCCAAGTTTAAGGTATTACTATAAACCATGAAAGGAGGACTGAAAACAAAATTATCGAAAAAAATCATTGCTGATGGGAAAAAAACCAGCTAATGTTGGTTAGGAAGTGGAACATCCTAACCAACTGAAAATAATAAAACTTTGTGATAGTTTGCATTCCAGATCACCAATATTTCAAAAATTTCCAAATGAATGAATTTTGTTTTTAGGATTTCAAAGATGAAACACATTTTTCGTTATATTCATGCACATTACGCCTCATAAATTGATAAGAGCAAAACAGTAGTGCTGATTCGTGAGAAAGTCGAAAATTCTCAATTGAAATTAAAAAAAAGTTGTTCTATTTTTCATGCATACTATCAACTGTTCGTTAGCTGGAAGTTGAAAACCAGCCTTAATTGGCCAATCAGTATGTCACATGCATCAAATTATTCTCATAAGCGCGTAGTATCTTAATTCAAGCAATGGTAAAAATGTGTAGCTGCTCTAGCAAATATAAAACTAATACATCAACTTGTAACGGATTTTTGTGTGCAAATTATGTAGTGGAATCATTCAGTCGAATAATTTAGTACAATTATTTAGTGAAAACTTGCAAATTGTAATATGTATTTATTTTGTATCTATGGTTTTATTCCATGGAATAACTGAAAGTGAGGGAGTTGTGAATGCATGGAGCTCAATTTATTGTAGTATCTGCGTTCTTTAATTAAATAAATTCTTAATTGGATCTTCAAAAACGTATATGCCATGCTGCATTAGCTATATATTCTTCGATACACATGATTTTCAATTCTTTCCCTTGTAGGAACTACATACAAGAGTCTATTTGAAATAAACTCATATAGGCTGGTTTTTTTAATTAGCATTTCTTCAATGAAACTAATCATTTTTGGTAATTTGACATTAAAAAAGTTTTTTCTCATTTCCTTGTAGTTTTAATTAAAATTTGCTGAAATGATCATTCGTATATGTTATGTACAGGATATACAGTACATGCATATCGAAATTGAAATCGTGCTGCATTTCCAAACGGCGTTCATTATGAGTTACATGTAGATCTGCCCAAGTTTTGATGGTATCATTTCTTACTTGCGAAGTGAAATCAATTTTTTTGAAGAGGACAATCACCTGCAAGAGGCATATGAGTTCGTCCCAAAAACTGCAGGGGAAGTCCACTGGCATACATTGACTTCAGTCCTAATTGGATCACAATGGGCATTGTGCTAGAACCAAGGTGGGGTGCGAGGAATATTATATAGGTAAGGAGGGTCCTTCAACGCAAGCTTAATTGAGGCAGCCTCCACATTTATTTGTTTTTCTTCAGTGATGTTAAGAACTATATTTGTGAAATATTTTTTTGAGGCAGGTTTGCTTCGTTTTTATCCGGACACGGAAAAAAAAATTAAAATTCGTGATGATTTTTTGTATCTTCTGGCAATTTGTTACTTTTTACACAGCAACTAATAACCTCTGAATTTGGAAAGCTACAAGCACATGTTTTGTTATTTTGTTTTGTGATGCCTAGTTCTTAACTAACACAATTGCAAACTAAGCAATTGTAAGAGATGTATAGCTAATGGAAAAGGGCTAAGATGGGGAAAACCAAAGTATTTTATTAGTTATTAAACGACCTTTAAATATACTATGTATAACGTTAATATGACCAAGTCACATTCGGCAATTTTATGCCAACATCAATTCAGCTTCCATCCGCAATTTAACAATCTGCAAACTGAACTTAAGCTCTTTGAAAATACCGTTTTGAAAATTTAAGATGAAGATTAGGATCTACTGAACTATAAAACTAAAAAAATCTAGTCTTGAAAACCCTTTTTTTGTGGATTTATTTCATAGCTACAGATTTGTACTGGTCAAATAGTTGCTCATGGCTGACTGTTGGCCTTCCGAAATGGACATTGTTGAAAAAGTTTCTTGAAATTTACAACTCTGCCTATGGCAACGCAATTTCGGTAAACTATATAAGTATAGGTATTGAGTATTTTACGATGAAACTGGTCAGTTAGGAGAAGTTTATAGGTCTGGCAGTGCACAGTGTGAGCCCTTCCTCTAAATCTACACAAAGTTTTGCGTTATTTTGCATAACATGACTGCTGGATACCAAGAACCTCCGATGTATTTGGTCGATGACTCGCAGATTTATTGGTTTTATGACAAACCTAGATAAATTAATGAATATATGCATGGCAATAGCATTGCCCTTTCACTGTCCTTGCGCTTTCACTCGAGGTGGTCAACAGTTTGAAAGTTGTTCAAGAAATCTGATATGTATAGTTGTTGAAGTTCCACATTGTTCTGCATAATAAACCTTACAGCCATTTAGAATATTTTTTTCTGGATATATAGTTCACTATTCTTTCGCATAATCATTTATACCTCCATACTTTTCGAAATAACGGGATTCTGTTTTGCACCAATTGTGGGCAATGAATGCACATTAAATGAGATGCCACTCAGTGAAAATATGGACCATCATGTCATGGCCCTAACCAATCAAGCCAAGCCTGTTTCTAACCTAAGGCCATGGGGACCTAACCTTTGGTAGTTTTGGATAATGCAAATGTCCAAAATGATAAGTTTGTAATAAAAAAGATGATATCATTACTTTTAGTATTAAATTTTGAATAAATAATCCTCTGTTGAAAATACTATTTAGTGTGTCCTAAAATTGAATTGCAAACTTTACTGAAAATGACTTAAATTGAATAATTGATGCAATTTCTGTTGGAATAAGAAAACTGGCCAAAATTTACAAGGACCTCTGTTAGACTGCCTGCCACCTCTTGTAAGATTGCTTTATTGGAATTAACAATGACACAATGTCAACCTTTGCTGGTTTTTCAACATTGCCTGTCAACTGCAGTTTTTATTTTTACCTCAGAACAAAAAAATATTTCACTTTTATTAACATAATAAAACAATATTCAAAATATGCCGACGCCAAACTTGTCAGCTGAATGCACAATTGATTCATTTCTCTTAGTTTTTGTCTATTTTCTAAGGGTTAGTCATGGTGCGCAACCTAGATGCTAAAGTTCACCTTAACATTCTTCAGTTAGTAATCTTAATAGTTTGATCTTTAGGTTTTTTTGAAATATTTTTTTTGTGAAGTTATGGCGACAGTCTTCTATAATTCCTCCCACACGCCACGTATAGCATCTTTATTCCGAACAGGATCTAAAACGTAAACGGGAGACTACTTTCCCACTTTGTGCCTCCTGAGAAAGATGTCTTGCAAGGATAATTTTCAGTAATCATCCATGATTCATCTCCTACCGCGAAAGCAGGATTTTTGCATAAGGCTTTCTTTTTCGGGGTTCTCAACATTGGCTTGCCTAGAAAACTAATGCCTATCTGCAGGGTTATTACCTGACAGGTGAAACCACGACCCAGGGTGGACTAGACTGTTTTGATAAATGGTCTTTCACGCTACTTAATAGTCTTGTGTATTATATACATACCTTAGCATTGGCCACTGTGGTTTTCTCCTCTCGTGATAATTGAAATGACCTTGCTTTAGATTTCGTTCTATAATTAATGCATAATCATCACGTATTCATAAAGGCTGAAATCGAGGCTTGATCAAGGTATTGGTCTGAGCGAAAAAGGTAACTTTTCAAGTCATGGACGAAAGTCTTGATTGTTCGTACCAATGCCAGGCAAGCACTTGGCCGATTGCAATCGGAAAAAAAAAATGTCAAAATCTTGTACAGATTATCTCAGAAAATCCAACTAAGTTCAGTAGCCTACTTTTTCTTAAAAGTAACTCGATCTACTAAAAGGACTTCAATGAGTAGAAAAGTCACGTCAGATGCGATTACAGTTTTTAAGTTGAAATTGCCAACCCTTTATGCAATTAACTTCTTGGAAAATTCTGTCATTGTATAATGACATATCACTTGTATATTTTGAAATCCGAAACAGCATGAACACCTTGAATGTGTATGGACACATTTATTTTTTAAATGTATACGTACAGTTAGTTGTCGACGTACAGTTAGTTGTCGACGTACTGTTTTCTTAGTTAACTACAGCATTTGTACATTTATACAACCTTTTTGAATTAAATTCATTTACTTACGACTAAATATAACAATCTTTGTAGTAAACAGATAGTGTGCAAAACCTATGTGGAATTTTAAACAGTGCTTTTTGTGTTGTAAAATGAAATTTTTTCTTAGAAAAAACATTGTTTCTTCCTGAATATTTTTTTTTAAGATATTCTATATATTGCTAATTAATGTATATTTTATTCCTAAATACATAGAAACATATCGTTTTAATTAAATGTAATTGCCTTTGATGCAATTTAAGTTTCTAAGGGCAAGCTCTGTGTGGGGTAAACTGAGACAACTGATTTGTGGCAAGGTGAAATATTTTCTCTTAAGCAGGATGACAACCCTATCACTTTCAATGGGTTAAATTTTAAAACACAATTACAGCCAAACAAAAAGAGATTAAATAAAAATAAAAATTGTTTAAAATAGCTTGATAAATTAGCAATGGTATCACTTTTTTGTTTTTCACTTTGAGCTGGTAGATTCTTTTAAAATTAATAAACAAGTTTGAAAAATATCCGTTAATTTGCACATTCTGTCAGCAGGTGGCAGCATGATAATGCAAATTAACGGACATTTTTCCAACTTGTTTATTAATTTTAAAAAAATCTACCAGTTCAAAGTGAAAAACGAAAAAGTGATACCATTGCTGATTTATCAAGCTATTTTAAACATTTTTTATTTTTATTTAATCTCTTTTTGTTTGGCTGTAATTGTGTTTTAAAATTTCACCCATTGAAAGTGATAGGGTTGTGATTCACCTTAAAAAGCTTTAAATTTTTACTTTTGTAATTGTTGTCAATTTTGATAATTACTAATTTTTTGTTTATGTCTAACATAGACAAATGAAAATGAGTCCAAAATATAATAGAAAATTAAATTGAATGATTTTAGCGTGAAAAATTGTAATCCCAGTTAAGCAACTTTTTTTTAAAGTATAACAATTTCATTTCATCATATCTTAGTTGCAACTCGTTACGTTTTCAGCCTAACAATGATAAATACAAGTTATTATAATGTTTTTACTTTAGGCGTGGGGTAAAGCTTAGAATTCGCTTCATAAAATTTGCATTGCAAACACATATGACACAATGCACCAAAAATGTTTTAGCAAAATGTGTCTCAATGCTCCCCAGTCTCTCCATATACCTATACATGCAATATATAACATGTTACATTGCTGCATGTCTTTTTTTCCAGAACAGTAAGTTCCAGTGGGCAATTTTTCGACTTAGTAGCATTTATTTGCAATTTAGCTTCGATTTCATGATTTTTTAACAGTTGTTTTCAGGCAAATGTGAGGATAGTTCCGCTAAAAATCGACCACACCCGTGCTCCTTTTTCTCTATTTATTCTTCGTTTATCATTGGTTTCCTTTCCTAACCTTCATATATTCTAATAATTGAATGCTCTCTCCCATCCCATCATGATATGAAGACAGCATTTCAAATTTTCCAAAATTGTCGTTTTATCACCAGTTTATTTAACAAGCCCAGCATCTGCCATCACTGCTTCTGGTCGTATAACACGAAAAAAAATTATTTTGTTCAAATTCTTGTTTTTCACCACATCAGGCTCTCCTAAAACACATTAATAGACACAAAAACATATCGGTGACAATTGTGACCAAGAACTCGACATTTAACCTCCACGGAATGTCAAACTCCATGATTTCTGCTACGCAATATTGTTTATCTAATGCTTAACAATCAGCTCACAACAATGAACATAACCTTTTCTAACTTACGGCGTGGGTAACAATTTTCAGACGCTTTATACAAGTTGTTTTGGCACAAGACGACAGGAATTACTTGTCTTGTAATCTCGTTAAGATTTTTTTTTAATTTTAAAATTTGTTTTATGTGAATGGTAAAACAGGGTTGCTTACATTGGAAATCACGAGGAAATATACAAAAATGAAAATCCAAATAAAATAACCGGTGTTAATTGTGTTGAAAAAATTTTAGAGAATTATACAATAATTTTTAATTTTGGAGAATATATATGTGATTTTAATAAATTTTAATTTTAAATTGATATAACGAATGCTGCGTTTCACTATACATACTAAAATTTCCCTTTGCTTTCGGATTGAAATTTATATATTCTCGTAAATAGGTATTTTGCTGCTTGTTATCATTTAATGGCTTAGTTTAACAAATCGTTATACTTATCGTACTGTACTTAAACACTCTTTTGAAGTTTTCAACATCAATAACACTATCATACCATTAGATACTGAGTGATTCTCTCGTGCATTTCAGATTATAATACTACATGTACTTAACTGATTTTGGAGATTTAGGACCTAAAACCCGTAACAATAATTATTGCCGACTTCCCACTTCGCCGAAAGTACATTTCGCTGTTTCGCTTAATTTTTCGATAATTTATCAGAATGCTATTTGAACCCAGTTTTTGCCTAACCTAAAGATGCATTTCCACGTGATAGAAAATTTTTGCGGGAAACTCTCGAGATGCTCTCGATAGCAGCTCCCACCAATGGACAGTGGACACACCTCTGATAGTAGCACGTGCTGTTGTCCGAATTTTATTGCTAGTGGACATGTAATTAACTTAAGCCCTGACCTCTCTGATAACAGCTTGCTAAAGACGAACACTGTTCGAATTTTGAGGGTAGCTGTCGAGAGCTATAGTAGACTGGTAAAGTAGCACGTTTCCATATTAAGAAAACGCCATATTTAATATTCACTCTGCGATTTCCCAAGTACACACGGTTTTGAGAGTGCTCGCGAGTGTATTTTTGACAAGATCGTGTACTCTCAATACTAATGCGCAATCGGCTGAAAACAACTCTCAAATGGACAACCATCTGAGAGTAGCACCATATAACCTAACCAAATTATTCTCTGGTGCAATGTGTCGGCGAGATAGATAATATACGAGGGCTGATCAAAAAATTCCGGGACTTTTTGAATTGCCCGACAATGGAGCATCGTAGAGCAGTATGGTTAG
>JAQGBW010000966.1:0-31250 GCA_034698625.1 Julus scanicus | reverse complement strand
TTTTAAACAACCCCCCACCCCTTAGTCACAATTCCCCCATCCCTTAGACATAATCGTCACAAAAAACAAACAATTCACCCACCCCCCTAGGTGTGACATAATTTTTGAATGGCCCCTATACAAGGAATGGACGACGTAGTCATTCAATGTGCCTATAATTTGTAAAAAATTAAATCCATGAACAGAAATAAAAAAAAAGAAAGCCACCACATTATTGGCTGCATTTCAAAGTAAGATATTTCTGATAGAAAAAAATCCTGTTTTCGATAAAAAAAAAAGTGGCAGATAAACGCAGAATGGCGCACAATGCTCATTGGCAGAAATCTAGATATTATATATTTTGCTATCAACCATTATTAGATGACAACTCAATAAAACAATGCCATCTAATCCCAATATGAATTTACTTTGTTGTTGTTTGGGTTTAAAGGCCCAAAGGTATCCAAGACCAGAGAGGGCATGGGTTTACTTTAAAAACTTCGATTATGTATATTTAAAAAAAAAGTATTGACCTTACCTAATTTATGATGTCTTCGAAGCCCAATCCCAGACCATGTCCAGCTTCATCGAGGATATGGCTACGGAACTCATTCAAATCCTGGGATTCGTACCCGTGAGATTCCAAGGATGAACGCCAAACCAATGAGTGACCATACATGGGTCCTGGGTTACGGATACGCACTCGTGGGATACGACGTAACCCGTGCAAATTGCAACATTGGTCTAGCACAGAATACCGCAGCCTATACACTTTACAGTAGGGGGAAACACTGGGCTTCCGCGATTTCTTCCACTGAAGAGGACAAAGTTCACTTTTCAGGATGACTTATGCAAATCGCTTGAATTTCGCAATATGGAGAATGATCTGAAAGTAAATAAAAACATGCATCATAGTACAAACGAATATATTCCGTGACTTGGGCTAATGAAATAGGCCAACGTTAAAAATCAACAAACAAACAAACAGACTTGGGCTAATGTAACAAGCACAATGTAAACTGTGATCAATTTTATCCGGGTACAAAAAAATCCAGATTTATAGCAAAATCCACTAAATTTAAACAAGTTTTTGTTTTGGACAGCTGGTGTTAAACGACAAGTAGTTAACAAATGTTCCTGTTTATAGAATTCACCCTATTTTCAAAGCATGCAAAACTGATATCAATTGTTGAAATTTAGTTTATGACAAAAGAAGCAGTTCATGTGTTTAAAGATTTCGGCCCAAAGTTGAAAGTAAGCATAGCTTGCTAAGATACGAAAAAGTAGATGCCATAAATAAAATGCAATGTAACCATTTTACATAACATAGTTTCATTTCCCTGCATTTACATGAACAACATTTTCCAGAAACAAACAACTTGTATGGACATGCACCTGATCCAGAAGTGTACCTTAGTACACAAAACCTCTGTAATTCAACTATTGAAACACATTTGTTTGTAATTTAATTATTGAAACACATTTATAAATCAATTATTGAAACATTTGTTTGTAATTCAATTCTTGAAACACATTTGTTTGCAATTTAATTATTGAAACCAATCTGAAGGTAAAGTGGCTAAAACTTATTGTTTTGTTGAAATTTTAGTGCACTTCTGTGCATATATATATAAAAAAACCAAAAATTTTGAAATACAGCAAATAATGATGCGCAACGAAAGGCGCCTTGCAAAGTGGAAAAGTCAGTAGGTTAACATTTAATATTTACAACTGAAATCGCATATTAATTACTAGACCAGGACGAGAGCGAAAGCATTTCACAACAACCGCCTTGAAAACTTTACAAATGTCGGCCAGTGGTGCACGCTGGCGAAATTAGCTTAGAAAGTACATTGCCAAATTGCACACAAAACTAGTTTCAACAAATAAAAAATCAAGAGGGTTCGTCTTGAAACAATGGCATTATGTAATTCCTATATTTCTGTTTGCCTTGCTGTACTAATAGCAAGGTTCTATTCCATTCATCTTCATTAGAGATAAATATTTACCATCGAGCATCATACAATTTGTCGATGTGGTTTAACCTAATAAAGGTTGGCAAACTATGTATATAGCATACTTTTTAGAAAAAGAATTTTTAGACCAAAAAAATGGAAAAATGATGGACTCTTTAGAGACAGTATGACATGATTATTAAACTAAACATGAAATTTTAAATTGGGTCATTCTAGAAAAGATGTATTACTACGAATAAGTAAATAAAGTAAATTTTGACATTAGTCGTATTTACATTTTGAGAATTTGTTTACACACGATTTATAAACAGGGGAACAAGAACCTACATGTATAAGATCAAAATCGTGTTTATGTATACACGATTTATCATATAGGTGACTACAGCTGGTTGCCACAGTTGAATATGAAAGACTCCACTGGCTTAACAGTTTTGCTCAATATCACAAGTTCAACCATGAGTAAATGTCCTACGTCATGAACTTGGTATATAATTAAACGTTTTAAAGTAAATATAAGGACATGGTAATGCAAGAGTAATGTTTCATGTAATTTTCTTCTTACATGTACTGTGTGTTGTGACATAAGATTCCCTGTATCGTCCTCATTACATGAAATGTTACAGGAAATTAAAAAATAAATGCATTATGTAACTTCACATTTGACTATCTTGCATCATCCACCTTTATTTCTATATTTCTGATCCTACTATATATCTCCAAAAAAGTTTTGCAAAAGTTTCAAACAACCTGAAAAATGATTCTACATTAGGAAAAACATCATTGTTCAGTTTTACTATGACTCAACTAAAAGAAATACGTGTATTTTGATAAAGGATCTGAAGAATGAAAAAATGGGACACATTTCATAATCTAAGTTTTGATTTGGCTTAAACAGCTCACGATGGCAAAGCAATATAGGCATTAATCCACAAGAAAAATACATTTATTTATCGCAATTTATAGCTCATCGTGTCCAACAGGGTGTCAGCAAAAATCATACAGTAACATTCATAAATTTCATCCATTCTATGAATTCCCACACGGAAATGAACTCAAACTATATGTTCCCACAACCTATATACGCACCGGGGAATTTTTTTTTTGTAAAAAACTCAAACCCACGCCGGTATATGCTAGCCATTCTTCGACAGATTTTTTTTGTTTTCTTTGGCAAACACGTTTTTCTTATTAAGTGCACAAATGCACAAAAAGAAATATTCATTTCAACAGCTCTTCAGCTCTGCTATTTATATTGACCTCAAGGCATATATAGTGGGATGGCATGAGGATCTATAGTTTAAATACGAGACAGGTATTTAGGTTTAGGATGAAAAGGAGAAGAAATAAACCGCCAGGGGCCTGTTGATTTGTACCTGTACGAAAAATTAGAGCTCGCAAATAAAAAGTTGGAAAGGTAAAAAAATGTCCTGTTCTCCCCATCATCTCCCCCTAAAAAACAGTATTATATACACAACGTGCATATGCCAGGTGCCGTTTAAATAGCTGTGTCCTATTTGGACCTATGCATTAAACAATATACAATTAAATGTATGAAAAACCAGCATTACAGTTAGTGACATCAAATAAAAAGCATGAGGAATGTTTGGTATGTTATTTAAAACATACCTCCAAAAAGATTTACATATATAGTGGCTCTCAAAAGATTGTCTCAGAACCCATTTACACCCTTAAGCCCCTTTGCTTTACTTATTTACTAATATCATTTGAAAACAGCTAAAATGAAGTACGTATATTTCAATGATACATTTTCAAGCTCACCACATTTTGGGAGTGAGGATGAAGGCAGGGAGGGAGGGGGGAAATAAAGAGTCAAGAATCTTGGGGTGGACTAGTACCTAAAATAGCACATTTTTAATGCAGAATAAATGCATCTTTTCGTCTTAACTCGTGAAAATCTTAAATTAAGAATTTTTATTTGCAGTATACTCAATAATAACGACCATCAAACAACTCATCATAAAATAACTATAGTTATCTAATAGTCACTGATGGAAATATATATTTCCTCCTGTAAACACCCTAAGGAAATTTGCATTAGATTGATTACAGGTAATTAATAGTATTTATTTAACTTGTTGGACAAGTTGAATTACAACTGATTCATGTCATAAAATATGCAGAGCATGACAGTAACGAATTGTTACAAATGTTATGAATTCGTTAACCGATAACAAATATAAACGAGTCATCCTCAACGGAGTTGCTTGTTTTATTTGGTCGTATTTGTAGAGGAAAATTGCTGTAAAAATGGGCGGATAATATAGGTAAAACACTGCCCTACAAGATAAACTCATCCAAGGAGCAGGTTTCGGTCGTTAATTGTGCAATTTTTACCTAAGAAGTTGAGCAATAAAGGTTACGTATGTTTCCGTTTTAGTTTTTCATCTTGCGAATGAATGTTTTTGAACTTTTAATTCTGTTCAGCATGGACGAGAACAAACACAACATTGTAGAAAAAAAAAACGTTTTTAAAATTCATTTTCAGAATTAAAGGAAGCAGTTGAGGTTTTTTTAACTTTTTGCAATTCCATATGTTTGGCACACTTTTGCGCGTGGCCATTTGATATTATAAATGCGAATAAACCGATTAAGGGGGGAAAAATCCGATGTTTTATTGATCAAACTTGTAATGCCATAAATGTGGTAATGTGGACAAGAAGGGTTAAGACAGGAGGTATATTTAAATCCAAATACAACGTGTGTGTTTCTTCGAAAAACCATGCCCCATTTCACAATTTCCAAAAGGGATAAATAAAAAAAAAATGAAAACCTGAATTAAATTAATTCAGAAAAAAATTCAATGCCATCGAATTATATACCTTGCTATCATTAGCCAGTGCCTTTTAGATTTTTTCTTCTACATGTATATTAAGAAATAAAATGTTCCAGGTGTTATGCAGTCAATTTAGATTTAAATAAATAAATAAATAAATAAATGCTCATTCCAAAACGAAGAAAATCGAAGAAAAAACTACTTAAGTGCATACAGTATGATGTAACATTGTCTCAGAGCCAATTAATTTTATTGCAATTATTATAAGTGCAATTTAATAATTAACGATGTCACTCAATGGCCCTGAAACAGTTTTGGACAAAATAAATCATTTTAAAGGGAAGTCGTATTTCTTAAAATAATGTATTTTCGGCTTTCTATGTGAAATAGATAAACAAAATTGCTTGTAAATAAAAGCTAATATTTTTCCAAAATGTTGCAGGAGTAAAAACCAATCACTTCCGAGTTTCGTGTTGCATGGTCCTTAAAACAGGTTCGGTATCATTTTTATGATAATTACCAGCTGGCTTTTTGTTAAATACATCCTCCTCTGCCACTCGATAATCATCATGTTCAACCTAATAAACGAACATGCTCGGTCAACCAAACCAATAAATCACAAATTTATGAGAAGTTTGCGGAACAAAAATAAAGGTAAACCTAAAAGCATGCAAATAGAAGTAAATTAATATTTGAAACCTCCTGGACCGCAAAACGAAATCTTTACTCAAACAAGTTTACATCCTTCATTCTTGGAATTTGCTGGAATATAGTTCAAAATTCGTATCTGACTTCACTTCGGAAGTTTCAAAGATTATCTAATTTTTTGATAATGTTCACATTGATACAGTATTTTCTTTTAAATTCCAAATTCAATTAGAACAATTTAGAACCACTACAGCCAGTGCAAAAAAGTCACCTGTCGATACAAAAACAAATGCCAAAAGTGGATTGAACATCATTTGTGAAGAGGTGTTTACCCTTCTATTGATACTTCATTGGCCTAATTCTGCACTGGCACAAGTGGTACTTTTAAAAGTGCCATAGCAGTGCTAATTCAGCTTTCCTACACTAAAACTTTGTTGATTAATGCAAGATCACGTGCTTAGGTAAGGGAAAAAAGTGCTACATGGATGAAGGTGTGCCCGGATACTTGGTGGTACATATAATGATTGTAGTTGTCCATAAGTTGAGATTGCAATTTCCAAAGTTAAATATGATGTCATACTGCAATCAAAGGAACCCTTGTGTGAAAAAACGTAGGAGTTATCTGTTTAATTTGGACAATCTGCCAATATTGCACCTTCCAACGCATGCAGCTTTGTATACACTACATTTTCAACCATGCAATATCTTCTTATTTGGATTTATATAGCTAAACTTTCAAAACACGAAGGTCATAGTTAAGCCCAAAACAACCATTGCTGGACAATTGCCATTTCATATTAAATTATAAATATATCCTAATATGTTTAGCCCTATCTGTAAACAAAGAATGACACAATGTGACTTGCATAACAACACGTAAGATGCCTTTCATCACACCTTACATCATCATCCTAAAATGTAATGCGCAGTAAACCTACATAATTCACCATAATATAATTTCAACAAAGATTCAAAGACAAAACATCTTTTTTCATAAATATTTCACGGTTGACATAATTTTAGTCTTTGAATTCGCATTTAATTGCAGTCTGCTTAATTTATCACTAGATTATATAATATAGTATAGCTTCCAAAATTTAAGTTGTCATTTTGTGATATCATAGTCCATCAACTGAAATACATACAAATCAACTTAAAAATTCCCAGCATAGAATGACAGACTGTCCTTTATCTCAACCTCAGGTATAAAAGTTTTCAGTAAAAATGCAAAAGGTCGACACAGTTTGACGAAATTTTTGGAATATTATTAACACTAGTGCGTCAGCTTTTGAGAACAGGACCTTGGCCTAGCATGTAGTCCTAGCTTCCTTGATAAGTCCAGCCAGTGTTGTATGTTAAGTGACAGGATATCTTGACGACCATCAAAGACAGTTGAATAATTGACAACATATACCTTAAGCATCATGGCTGCTGTGCGAAATCAAAAAACGTGAATTTGTAAGAGCAGAAGAGAACATAAGCAAATTTCTATTTGCATTTTAAACGAGGTTAGAGCCAAGTTTCCATTGTGTGCAAATAGCCTGAGGGCAATAATGTATTGCGGAAAATATTTAAAGAAACAAACATCCTGTAGCCCCACTTTTCATGAGAAAATAGCAAAACATTGAGCAAGTTACATCTTGGTTTGGTAAAATGTTTCAATTTTTGCACAATTCGATACCGAGTATGGTTTGTCTGGAGCATTTTTGTAATATTCATTATTGTCTTTGGCCCATTGCATGAATATTTACAATCACGAATTGTTTCATATTCATCACCATGATTCTTCATAGCTTAGTATGGCGAAATAAAATGTAATCTTGGTGATCACTGAACAATTTTTCTTGTTGGATCTTGATAAATTGATGGAGAATCCTCAAAGGAATCAATGGCAAAAAGGTAGACAAAAAGGATAAAAATAATGTCATGTGGGGTGTCTTGGTCGGTTTGCTACCAAGTTTCTGTAGAATACTAAATTTTTATTGATGGATCTTGAAGAATTGATGGAGACTCTTGAAAGAAACCAATGGTTGATAGTTTACCAAAAATGACGTCATATGACGACAATTTGTAACTAGATTTGCAAAAGCACTGAATGATTCTACCATAGTCTGACAAGAATATCTGTAAAATGCGATCTTGGTGACGTCGGTGATCACTGAAATATTATTTTGGATGGATCTTGATGAATCGATAGAGACGTTTTAGTATTCCAGGTTTAGCAAACGAAATGTCATTATATGGGCATGTTTAGGTCAGTTTGCTATACAATACTGAACAATTCTTTCCTAGTCTTACAAAAGTAAAACGTAATCTTGGTGATCACTGAAAGATTCTTCTGGTTGGATCTTGATGAATCGATGGAGATGCTACA
This sequence comes from Julus scanicus, assembly GCA_034698625.1. NCBI lineage: Eukaryota > Metazoa > Arthropoda > Diplopoda > Julida > Julidae > Julus > Julus scanicus. The sequence goes on along the minus strand of JAQGBW010000966.1, from coordinate 23,479 downwards.
AGGATGCCAAATATTGGTTGAACCCTAAGCGATTCTTTCAGTCCGAAGACAGAATATTTCTTCTCAATCCTGGTGAATGATGGGTGATTCCTCTAACTTTAAGAATCGATGGCGAGGCCTTGAAGAATTTATTGGTATGGTTGCTTCCTGGGGGTCAAGAGCTGTGTCTCATCATGACAGTACTTTGGTTGAGTGTCCACCATAAGGAAGCAGGACTTGAGACAGTGAAGAGTCCTGCAGCACAAATGCTCGCTCCAATTCTCAACCCAAGCGACTTTTTCAATCAGGAAGCGCTAGCTAAAACGCAGCGAATTGCCCCAACTATTTTAATTAAGGAAGACGTTCCTCGAGCATTGTTTACAAGGGCCACAAAAGCATGCTGGACGGTAGCCCAGTGGGATACCTCGGCATTGCGATTAGGTTGGCCGGGAACCCTGCCGGCCATTAAAGACATTATCGCGGCCTGGAGGAATTAGCATAATGGCAGATGGAGTTATTAGATGCAAGTACATCCGCTTGTGAAATCACAGCGTGGCTCCCCCCCGTAGCTGTACATGCACTGTGGTCCAATTACTGGCCAACGGAAGCCAACGGTAGCGGCCATGTAGCGTGACGGACGTCGGACAGTCAGAGTTCATGTTCCCATATGCGATCAACGGAACACAAAACTACTTTTAGACCTCGTAACGGTTCTAAAAACTTGTTTGTGTCAGCTTGACCGTGTGATGCCCTCGTGGTGACTTATGAGCAACCTGCTTATGAGACCACTCCTTAGCAAGAGTGAATTTTCGTGATTCCTTAGAATGTTTATCATCATTTTGCAGGTATTCATCATTATTATAAATTTGTCTTCAAACGAAATATGCAGGTCAATGCCAACTGTAATGTGGTCTTGACAAACTCGTGTTGCAATTTTTTTTTTTAGACATTGCAAGCTTTATATAACTTTCAAGATTGCACCAAAAACGATGTATTTCAAAACAAATTACTTAAACAATGGCTAACCTTGCCTCAATCAATGGGCATTACAGTAATGAGCAATTACAGAAAACGACTGCTGTCTTTAACTTCCCAGAATAAATGTTCTGGAAACACTTTAACAGACAAGTCATTTTTCATGTGTTTCATGAAATGTTCCTAGAGGATTCCATAGGGTGGAGAATGGTGGAAAAACAATTTTAAAAAGTATGCAGAATGCTTTAATTAAATCCTTTAAAAGTGTACTTTTCCTACTTCAACTTTCCGGAAAAGGATTTCAAGATGGACGCCAAACCTACCCTCGTTTTTCCACATTTCACGCAATAATTATAAACACAGGTGGATTAAAAACGCATTCCGCCTCTCAAAACAGGTGTCACATATCAATCACCAAAAACACTTCAGCTTTGAAGAAAAAAAAATCCGTCGAAAAAAGCTTTGCTTAGTAACATACTTTTTGACTGCCATTTGCAAATTCCATGTCAGTTGACCCATTGGCGATAGTTATAATTTCGTTTCGCACTTCTTTAACACCTCTAATTTTCGGGGAAACCAGGCTACAATATCGCAGACCTTGTTTCACCTAATGATAGGTCACAAACACCGAAAACGAGAACAATATAATATACCCCGTTAGAAAAATTAATCAAAAATTATTTCAACTCATAACCAGCAGTATACAATGCACGGGGCCATCGGAGGTGTCAATGAAAAGTGCATCTACCCCGTGATTAACCAAACGGGGGGGTCAATCAGAGAAAAATGAAATTTCTCACAATTGCAAACGAAAACTGTTTGTAGACAAACGAAATCGTTGCGGGAAAGCAATTTAGTGAAAACGCTATGGCGCAGACAATGATGAGTTATTCACACAAACAATTGAGAGGTTCTGAGAATTAAATACATAATTCACGGAGCAGCTATAAAAACAATTACCGTCCTGCAAATTACAAATGCTCATAAATCAAAAAAATTTCACTGAGGAGATCTTGAAAAAATCGTAAAAACTGGTTATCCATTATGGAAGCTGGACATGCTATAATAACATTTGTATTATTGGTGCAAATACTTCACGTAGTTGGCTAAATAGCCTTAGGTGGCTGGAATGACATTTGGTATGTGACAGCTTGACAGAATGGGCCAACATAAACATTATACAATCTTACCTCAAATGGGTACTCAAATGAACTATCACTTGGGCAGTTGAGTTATCTGCATTTGACCCCTATATAGTAGTTCACATGCCCATTATATTCAAGCAGCTCAGGCAAGGTCCAAAAGTTGTATCTTTTGTGAAATGGTCACTAATGCAGCTTGCACAGACCTACCAAGATGGACTACAAGAGCTTTCTTAAAATTAACCATCATTACTTCATAGCATTTACATTGCTTTTCTTTGTCATGGTTCCAAACTTCTGTTTGCAACATTTTTGAGATCCTACTTGAGTGATAGGCGAGAAACACTTTTCACATTGTAGAAAACTACTACAAAGAACACTAGCACTGTTTCGTGGCATTGTTTCATAATTTTCTATTCGTACACTTGAGCATGAAAAGCATAAAAATGAATTGTTTTCAACTGTACTCATACACGAGAGGTGATGTACTATATGAGATATTGATCTACGTTTTTGTTACATTATGATACATACGGACGTTACTGGAGTTTAAGCAAATAAATATTTCGTACATTAAAGTGTACTGAAAAGTGCTTTTGAGCCACAACAAACCATGTCAAAAGTCTTTACTTTGCATCAAGAAATTCTGAACGCTCGTCCCACATATCTAAATGGACTTCAAGCACCACTCAGTCTCTCAAGTATGAGTAAACACTACAGGAACTGAGTAAATGTACATGCTCCGATTTCACCAATTCTTTAACTGGATCACCACACTTGACATTAAAGTTGAGTAAATGCTTAGAAACTCAACATATGCTTTTACGAATACTTTCATGTTTGAAAATCCTTCATCAGGGTCCAATTAACAAAACTATACTAAATTAAAGTAAAATGGACATGACATCACCGTTGCCTAAAACCATAACCACAGCGGGAGTGGACACAATCCAATTATTTGGTTTGATTTAAATGAAAACTAAAACAGGTCTGAAACCTTGAGTGATTACACAAACAAAATTTAGGTGATCTAAATGCAGTGGCTGTACTTTTAAATATTTATTTCTTAATTAAGAAATGTAGTCTGTTGTAGCTCTTTAAAACTCATGTTTACTTATCAATTGGTTACATTTGAAACCACATTTCTACTCACACTACAGTGTGCTAGTTTAGATTATGAATCTTCCAATGGCACAATATATAACGAAATATTGAAGGAACAAAAAAAATCATCGATATTTAACACATTTTATCGTTCTACTTAATTCATGAAGTGGCTAAACATCGTGTACTGTATATTCCGGTCACTTCATGATATATTTATTATCACATCGTATTTCTAGACGACCCACAATGCTTTCTCGAATATCAGATGCAATGTTAGGAATATGTACTGCCCAATAAATGACCCACAGAAAACAGGAGAAAATCGATCAATACATCGATTAAGTAACAGCTTTTCAACAGACCTACATATAGCTTTAAATTAGGTATGCCAGACGTTTAATCCAAGATGACCACTAAGTAAACTTGGCCCCACTAATTGCATTAATGGTGCAAAGCAATCAATTGCAGCGACTAAAATTGGGTTGAATCTGAGGCCACACTTTTGACACACTTCGGTGGAAGAGAGTAAGAGTGGAAATAAAGTGTCGTGAATGTTAATCGACCCACGGATTAATTTATTTCTCCATCCAGAGGCATCAATCACATCCATCTTAAATTGTGTGGGTCTAGACAACACAATTGGAGAGTGACCAATTTATAGAGAAGCTAGACTCGGTGCAAAAAACTGGGTAACTTAATTGTGTCACGATAAAAATAAGAAGTCCCATTGAAACTGTCACCGCCGCAGGTTTTTGTGACGTTACAAGTTGTAACGACTCTAAATATGGCGCCGACAAAATACAATACCGTACTGATTCCACAGAGGCAATTATTGAATTATTATCTGAATAATATTAAAAGGAAAAAAATCATTATCGAAAAACCGAAAATGGATTATATAAAATATTGGCAAATTTAAGTTTTCTCCCCACAGGCTTTCCACGACATGATTTTAATAAACTTGTAAAGACAGAGTCTTAAACAATTTTTTGGAAACATCAAACCACCAGCACAAAATCTGCAAAAACATCTGACATTTCTTTTCCACTTTTTTGAGAAAATCGCTTTCAATATTTGGGCCGCATATTATCCTAATCAGAATCACAATAAGGGTTCTTTATGTTGAATTTTATTACTTTTTCAAATTATTTATGTAGTATTTCATTTCGATTATACAACTTTTCAACTTTCAATTCATCATGTAACCAGATTTGTCTCCACCTGGCAAGAGGCTGATGATTTCAAAAGATTCGTAATTTTTTTTATTTTTCTTAAAGAGTGATGAAAATGTGCTGACTTATGAAACTGAATAGGCTACAGCATCTTGTTCTCATGAATATTATTACAGGTGTTATGATTCTGTTGAGATTAGGTAGTGTTTTCTCACCCTGGTAATTCAACTTGACAAACTGGTTTGCAACTTCTTTTAAATTAGCTATTTTTTCCTAGAGTTTTGAAGACAGTAGTATTATTCAGGGTATATAGATGAGTGTCTATTCGGGGTGATATATGGTCAAATTAATTAGCATTAATTTGAACCACGGGCACATGCCTTCGGGTACATCATGAATACTGTGCATGTTTATATAACATCCTGAAAGTTAATATTTCAAAATAAACAGTTCTTGTTTTTCGAACTGTTTAACGTGGACGACCTCGTACTTGGCTACAAGTACGTGTAAAAACCGAATTTTAATGAGGAAAGATAAAACAAAAGAAACAAATACACAGTACGTGTTTTGAATCATGGCAGCCAGCTGCAAAATTCCAGCTCAATTTCCCCAAAAAAACTGAAAAACTGTCGCTCAATTATTTTTTGAAAATCACGCACAAAATATTTACAAGGATTCCTCATGTGGAACGTGTCACTTATTACGCAAGTTCAGTGATTCCAAATACTATTGTGTTGAGAAAAAATACCAAAAATTAAACTAAGACAATTGCTAAAAATAGCTGAATACAAAAAAATGTGCACCTAAGAAGGAAGTAGGTTACCTGACAAATTACGCTCTAGGAGACCAAAAAACCGTATTTTTAAATTAATTGGGCACATTTTTGGAATGCTCTCTACCATATGATACATGGCGGTTGCACACTTAATGTGCAGACAAATGCCATCCAGGTAAACAGAACAATAATAAACTACTCGTATACAAGATTTTTGATTGTTCGTGTGTATAAACTTCCTTTCAGAAAACCATTGAGAATTTTTATATCAAATAAGCATCCATGTTTTCACATGAAACCCATAAGTATGATTCAAACAGTTTGCAACTTTGCATAGTGCAACAATTTCAACCAAATTCAGATATCCTCCATAATTAACATAATTAAAATACAGTTAGCAATTGGATTTATAAGATTTGTTAACGGTATCCAGTAAATTTGTTGGAAAAAAATCAAGCATATTTCAAGGATTTCAAGGTTCATTCCTTACATTTTCAATCATCCAACGCACGACTAATTACCACAATATTTGTCAAAGAAGTCAGAAATGTTTCTAGGAAATTTATAGAAATGGCTTTTTTTTTGTGGCTTTTTTATACAAATATACAGAAAGTGTATGACAATTACAGGAAATTCCAGCATAACCTGGTGTTTTAACACGGATTTCAAGCACAATTTCCAATTTATGACAAAATTCACGCACATTTTCCAAACAATTTCAAGGCTGCTGGAAACACTGTCTAAGTAATTGCAGATAATATGAATATGAATTAAGCCAACTTTTATGCACTTTCTGGAAATAATAGTATGCCAACTTTTTATTGGTAATCATCGTTCAATTCAACTCAGTACCCTACAGACAGTCAGCAAACAAATACCATATGGTAGAGGCAGCTAGTATACACATTTTCAGGATATTGCTCCTGCGACAGTATCGACTTAAGACGTCATTGTTAAATTGAAAGATTTTTTAAAAGACATTGTAAAAAGATGGACCGACAGTAAACAACTTTGATTAGAGATTCACAGTCCCCATTGCATAAAGGGATACCATGCCATGACGTCTGCAATGGCGCAACCAACTCCATAAAAGAATTCATTACCACAATGATATCATCCTTGGCAAGTCTTAAAATCTTTACAGCAGGAAATGAAACGAAACAGGAGTGGGTTTTACACACCATTTCGATCATTAAGTCATATAATAAGACCTGTTTTATGGCTTACCACCAAACATCAACAACAACAAGTATTGCTAAAGTCACCTTCAGAGCCAAAGTATGTATGTATAGTTTCAAGATTTGCAATGATCCGATGACACAAGGCGGTCCCCATTAATGACTGTCAACTATACATCTGGTTCTGGGCCAAGTTCCTCATGTTACAGCGTTGTAGCGTTGCGCCACAGACAGATGAATCAGCTACACAAGCTGATGGATACTTTTTGGAAAGCAGCCAATTCAGGTACATCGGAATTCCATGCATGGCTGACAGCCCAACAATGCAACAATCGAGCAGCGTGTTGCCATTGCGTTTACTCTACCACGTTGTTAACAAACGAGATCGAAATGGGTATATGCAGTTTCTCAATGACTCAGCTGCAGAACTTTAGCAATGGCGAGGACACGCAGCAGGTTGGCAGGTAATGGCATGGACTCTACAGGGAAGACAGATCTAGATTATCGCTAATATGGATTGGTTCAGTTAAGATTCTCAACACGACAGTGAAAATTGATAGCGCTTACAAACTTCGTTGAAAACTATGACATCTTAAAAGGAAAAAAACACCTGCTCCTTTATGTCAAAAACTTAAATCGATTGGGGAACAGCGTGAATTTTAAATATAATCATGAAATGCTGTATGTGCAAATATGAAAAATGAACTGCATAATTGATACATATAGTCGTATATCGTAAATACAAATATGCTCGTATAAAATATGCATGGTGTAGGCACTAACAAATAAATGTAGGGTTCACACAAATGTCACACAAATTGGACCCTAAAAAACTATAGAAGCATAATGAATAAGGAGCCAAACTTGTCATCTCTTAAGATTTCAAATTAACAGATTTGTTTTTTTAATCATTTAAATGAAGAAAATCACGTTTTGAATAAAATAATCTGATTTATGATCAACATTTTTAATGTTTTGACGCTTTCACAAAATTTATACAAAATATACAGCAAGTTAATCAAAAAGTATTGCTGAAAAGTGCGGGTAATCCTTCTTTTACGTTTGAAATATTGCTAAGTGTTATATAAATTTAAGCCAAATCATCAACCATGCAAAATGATCAACCATTATAATATATACTGAGCATTTGCGCTAAATATTTAATAAACCAAATTATAATAAAAATTGCAAAGCGTTTAGCAATAAACATTTATTTATGTTACGTATATTCACCAGTGAAGCCTCAGAGCATAACCTATAATCGCAATGCTGGTCAATGCCATTTAATATTAAATATGTCCTGAATTATAAAATTATCAATTAAAGATAAAGGTACGACAATATTTTAATATTACCAGTGTACAACTACCTCGAAACGAATGCCCACTAATTGATGGCTGTCAAGCATCATTAAATCCCGCATTACTAGACTCAATATTAGCAAAATATGGTAAACCCATCAACTATGAAAACCAACTTAACACATCTATAGAACTACTGATTGGGAAAACATAATAAGAAATATGTTGTCCCATACTGCAAGGTACATATACAGTAAGTAAATCTGTAACACTGCTGTATATTTAGGGTACAATCTGCAACCCCATAGTCCTTCCTATTTTATCCATAGGCCCTGTTGTACTTCCCCATATAGAGAAACATCTCTAAAAACAGGGCGCGTCTTAGAATCGAGGATGTACAGATACATATCAAAGTCATTGGTGGTACTGAAACTAATGTGAGTCTTATAATTTTTGAAATACAGTAGTATGCGTTTTGAAACGCATGTAACGGAAATGGCTTTGGAACACAGAGCAGAAACCGCGTTTCAGTTCGATGACATCGGCTAGACAATCCATCTTCCGTTAATCCAAAATTCCCGATGACCCCCTTTGGCGGAACCAAAAAGCACCCGGCAAGTGCAGTGCACCTTGAGAGTGGTTTTGCAGACACTTGCTGCGCATGCGCCGACCTCTTAGTAACCTAATTTTCGTCGACTGCACGCAAGAGTTGCTCCGCGCTCGGCTAGCACACATCAGTGTGTGCGCACGTCCTGCCGAAAGACGGTTGGGATTAACCTACAACTGGATTTAAAGCACGGCAAAAGCATGCCTTTTGCCGCGTGTTACAACTCAGTGTATCCGTGGGATATGGCCGCCATGTGCTACCCTCAGGCCAAATATCCAGCATATTTTGCAGAAAACTGATTTTTCTCGCCACAAACTTCTTAGTTAGGATTTTGAGTGGAGGTGCGTCGTTCTACTTTCGTTTTGGATATCTGTTCCACCGTGTTTTTGGAATACTGTTTTGCCGTACACACGGATGATGAGATGTGCTAAAATTCCCCCAAAACGCGTTCTTGTCACTTTAACGAACAGTGCACAAAAAAGCTGATTAAGCTGGGGTTTAAAGCAGCGTTATTGATGGACGGGTTTACGAGGTAATAAGCAAAGATTTTCATTTTTTGTTGTTTTTTTTTAGTAAGAAAGCCCAAAGTCATGAATGTTGGACAGAAGAGGGCACATGCAAACGTGCTAAATAAATACTGACCCAATTCTTAAATTGATAAATAATCGAAAAAACGACGGTTTTTGCATGAAATGATTGTGTTGTTAGTCGGTTTCTTACAAAAAAACAAAAATATGTTTCAGAATAAAATGTGTATCAAAACTGTGTATAAAAATGCTAATCGTTTTACAAAATTTCACTACATGTTCTCTTAAAACAATGTTTGCACAGATGTATAAATTGAGATTCGATCAGAATATATTTTAGAACAGTAAAATCATCAAAACGTTTTCAACAAACAGATAATTAATGAAAATGCCAACAAGCATACATTTGACAAAAAATAACTTTCAAATTACGAATATGCATTTTTGAAATACTATATAATCAATTTCAATGTTTGTTTTTGTAAAATTTACAAAATGTCAGTGATTATGAAGTTAGGGTGGTTTTTTTTTCGGTTTGTGCACTTAAATAACTTATATGGTTGGATTCAAGAGTATTTTTTAAACAGAACTTTTTAAAAAAGATTCCCTCTTAAAAATATAAATACTCCAATAAATATCATATGCTTAAATAGTTTATATAAAACTTTGATTTTGTAAATCAAGAAAGAATTTTCATTAAGCTTCATAGACTGTTGAGTAGTAGGTGAAAAATAGTCTAATTCCTTAAATCTGCAACCAATGATGATAATTGATGAACAAATGGTCGCAGTACATTATTAACACTTCAGTAGAGCCTGGTTCTCCGGCTTAACCGGTTAATTTAAATCCATACTTAAACTAATACTTTTCTGCGGTGAAATAACTTTCTTAAGCTATCTCAAGTCCCCGGTTCGCACTCTGCTGAGAAATTGCTCTGTATTTATAAGGAAATTTTGCAAGAATTTGCATTCAAAACATTGCAAAATATAAAAAAGTGAAATAAGTCGAGGTTGTTTTTTTTTTTTTAAAAATTCTTTGAAATACGTTCACAGAAAAAAAAGTGAAAAACAAACAGAGAAACTTAATTCAATAGACGCCATCGCAGTTAGATGGCAAACAATAAATAACGAGGGCAAAAATACCCCACTTAAAGCTCAATTAGAATAAAATAATTAAGGATGATAGGGATGATCCTAATCTTGAGAAAGTCGGTCACAGCGCAGGAAGTTTTTAATTTCATCTCAAGTAAAAAAATCATTGCTTTAGATTGAATTTACTGATAATCAGGCGAGACTATTGGCAAGATATCCCGTTCTCAATACATATGGAATGTTATTTTCATAGAAAATTCATAACTTATCATATGAAAATCTTATGATTACACGGTGTCACAAAAGTCACAATTTAACAATCTTTTTCTGATTCACCAGTTAAAGGAATATTTCCCTCGGAATGTTTTCAAGGTTATTGATGATTATGCACATAAGTATTTCCTTAAAATAAATAGCTGTTTTATCCTTATATTCTGTTCAACGTAATAGCCTACCCTATAGTTAGTACAGAACTGCCCTATTTTTCCATCTAAAATATGATAATGTGAGAACTCAACATTACTCTTGTGGAAATCCAAATATTCTATATGAAAAGCAGATTACTAATTAGTTACTTGTTTGGCAGTTAGTAGTTTATGGATGAAGTTAATCGGTGATTAGCTAAGTCTCTTTGTGGGCGCAATGAATGGAACTTGTACTATTAAACTTGTGCAAGCAAGCGTTCATCAGTGGAAAAAAAAGATTCAATGAGTCAGGAAAACATAATAAATGATTCTCACAGATTCACCTAGAATAAATTATAAACAGTAAGAATTTTAAACCAATGTGTAGCGGAAGTTTGGGGGAAAAGTCGAACAGATTTTATTTAAGCTACGTTTTTACGTAAAAAAAAACTTCCTTGATACTCCGACTTATTAATAACCTAGTTTTCCTTTATTTCATAGTTTTAAAAAATCACTATTGTATAATTGTATTCATGTTCAATTTTGTTTCATATTTCTCCCAAAATGTCATAAATTTCTGATATACAGCACGACATCACGAAAATAGCCCATGAATGAGGTCTCAATGTTCTATCAGCTTGGTACTTTTTAGTCCAGTGTTTTCAACTGTTGTGCCACGACAATTGTAGGCCTAGTTTAGTGAGTTTAAAAAAATTTAAATAAATATAACTATATATTTACCACAGATCGTTTTATGGGTAACTAACTATCCATTGATATTCTTCGAAAATCAATTTTTAATAATCGAGATTTATCATTGAAACATTTATTTTAATGTAAACCAACTTCAATTTATAGTGCCAATGCACCTTGTGCTTTCTATTCACGAATTTGCCATAAACTATTACCAGCTGACAGTCATTTAATGAAAACGCAGTTAGTTGTCCAACTATAGTTAGTGATTGGGGGAAAAAATGGAAATTTGCAAATCCAATGTAAATGGGATCAACGCTGCTCTATTTCACAACAAGTATTTTACATTTTACTCCAAAACAGAGTCATAAAAAACCTACTGTATTCCAACTGGAAGTAACAACCAAATCTGCTTATAATCTACAACTTTTCTCAAACAGATCTCATACCGGAAAAGCAAACAAAAAATACCCAGAGATGGTGAATGCACTTTTGAGGTTCAACTACTACTGAACATATAGATAACTTAATAACAAAAATATTGTATAAAAATCATATTTATGCATATACAGTACGATATGTCAATGCAATTTTAACACTAACTTTAAATGAATAATAGAATTGAAATTATACAAATATAAGTTTTATCAAGCGATAAATAAAATCAATTACCTTTGAGCTGAATACACAAACGTAATATTTCTCTCACATCTAGCTAAAATAGCGGCATACTTTAGACAACATACCATTTTAATGATTATTGGTAAGTGGGCATGGAAAAAGTCATTTTATAGATTAATCTTTCAAGATAATCTCATTATTATAATGGCATACATCAGCAAAGACACAATATTTGTATAATTGCAATAGTTTGTATTGTAATTAAATGTAAAGTGATAAATAGGCGGTTCCCGACTTACTTAAGTTTGTTCCTTACATTGTAAGTCAATTTTTTAAGTACAGTATATATGTTGGATTTGTCACCCACCAGGCAATATGCCCTTTATATACTCTGAATAATTGTGATAAACAAAGGACACTAGATCAAGATAGTCCAACTTTTCATTCCTAAAGGGCCACAAAAGCATTTCAAAACAGAACCTGTGGGCTGCAAATTACATTACTTATACATTAACAGGGTCCATGCATGGCTATATATGGCGCATACAAGTCAATACATGGTCTTGCATAACTTTTTCATTACAATTTTAAAATGTTTCGACCCTCAACTTCATTATACCCCATATATGGAAACTCGAAATCTTAGAATAAGTAACGTATGGCCATTCACAAGCTTAATATGGCCCCACATGGTTATTTATGGAAAACACAAGTCTATACATGAATGGTCTTTTCCACTAAAAACATGACTTTTCAAGGTCTCGATGCTACTTGAGGACCCTTTACAGCGTGCTTGCTTGCCGTAGCACAATGGTTGAAAAACACTGGTCTGCAGGTCTTTATCAAGTCAAACACATGTCAATTACCAGAGATTTGAAAGTCAGGTGCATTGATCCAAGAAAAACGCATTTTAAATTCCGTATTTCTTGCAGGTTACCTCTGGAACGGAAGTGGAAGTCCAAGAATGGCCTCTGAACCAAATTGGACACCAGCCGTCCTCTTGCCGCAATGCTGGAACTGAACCGGTCCTACGAAGCCCGCTTCTTGGGGCGTGAGGTACTAACCACCGCGGTGACCAGTGAGCTGCTGAGCCACCTGGTGCACGAACTTCCGGAAGTGCAGCACGGTGGCTCCGTGTGCACGGTGTTGTGCAGTGCAGCCGGTTTGATAGTCACCCGCGCCACCAGCGGCTATGGCAAATCGGTGCTGCGTGTGCCGCTGCCCAACATCCTCTTCTGCCACGTGGACAAGGCGCGACCGGAAGTGACCGTGTGGGTGGTGCGCACCAGAGACGGTGATGGTACTCCGGTCGGCCATCCTTCCGTGCTAGCCGCACAAACAACCATCAGTGCCTACGTCTACAAGTGCCTGAACCCCAGCGACGCCGTGGGGCTCTTCCAGAGCTTTAACGAGATGAACCGGCAAGCCAAATTGGACAAGTACCGTCGAAATGTGGAGAAGAAGGAGGAGGCGCTGCCCTTCTTGACGACCAGAGGCGATATTGGCCAACATTCATCCAAGGAAGGGTCCAAAGACAGCGACAGCGATGAAAGTCACAATGGCAGCAGCAGTAGCGGCGTCAGCAGCGGAAGTAACACTAGTCTAGCCCCTGCAGTTACCATCATATCTCCATCAAGCCTGAAACCAGAAAGAAGGTACGTGTCCTCCAATAACAAAGCAGGAGTGAGGCCATGGATCCGCGGCAACAACACATTGAATCGCAGCAACGTGGCTGCCAACAACCAACAAGACAATATGGGCAACTTCCTCCAGAATGGTTCCACGCCAACATGGACTTCCATTGCCGGAAGCATAGAGAGTTACCGCCAGAGTTTCAGCGCCCTAAGGCCCCGGGACAAAGAAGTGCGGATGGCCGTTCTGGAGGAACTTCGAGAGAAATTGCAGAACCGATCCGTGACCAGCAGCGGAGTTGAGCCCAAGGAAGTGGTCGTGAACCGTGCAACAAACCCGCTTCTGGATGCCACCAATCTTGCTCCACAGAGCTCCAGGCAATTGGCCAACAACCGGCAGCGCATGCCAGTCAAAACCATCAACGAGCCTCTGGTTTCTGACAAACAACAACAAGAACAACAGCAACAGCAGCAGCAACAACATCATCATCATCCAACGTTACCCAGCAGTGCTATGCTCAGCAACAGAACTTCCAGAAACTTCCAGTTCCCCTTCTCCATGGGAAACATGATGAAGAAGTTGGTCACCAAAAACAGAGTCACGTCGCCCAAGACGATGCAGCCCATCCAGGCGCCATTATGGATGCCAGTCAAAGGGCCCCTCACGCTCCCTGCTGCAATGCCGATAGCCAACCACAGCCCGACAAGGAAGTTTAAGTCTAAGAAGGGCCCGGCCCCACCACCTCCAAAGCCTCCTACCATCATTCCAAGGATGGTATCCCATGGCATTGACCCATACTTCTACCTGCCCCCCATCTCCAACAACCAGAAAGATGGCAGTGGTGGCGCTAACAACGGCAGGACTGACGTGTTTGTGCCTGTGCTGCCCCCTGCCTGGGTCCATCATCGGGCCAAGGAAAGTGCTATATCCGACGCGGCACGGAAGGCTCGCGGCATCAACAAGGGCCCTTCTGGAAACGCTGTCAGCACATCAGTGACGAACGACGGCAAGAAAGGCCAAGTAGGCCACAAGAAGAAAGTGATAGCCACCCACGGTCTGGGGCGTTTTGCACGTGGTCAGAAAAAACGGACACCGAGCTTTGTGGGTAATTTCAACAGGTCAGCGTCAACGACCAGCCGTGGTTCCTCCAGCTCCGAGAGTGGAACTGAAGGAAAGCTGCGGTCGGTTATGAAAAAACCAAAACAGAGGGAGGACAACTCCCCACCTGAACAAAAGAAAAACGTTACATTTCACGCCTATGCTACGGTGCAAGTTTTGCCTTGAAGGATTTCGGCAGAGGGCAACTAGATTCTTGCAAGAGCAGCCTTCGGTATCCCGACAGGGAGCCTACCGGAACCATAGTCTGAAATTCCTAGATTTTTTGTCGTCAGCAGCAAATAATTCACACACTTCCTTGTATAAGTTGGAGGCACCATCTTTGTTTCAATGAGAATTCATACCGGGAGAGCAGATGGTCAGTTTTTTGTTGTTGTTGTTGTGTTTATTACAAAGTGCTAAGAAACGTTACAGATGCCCTTTGATAGCAATGTTGCGTTTGCCTGCTTGATTTGGTATATGATAAATGAAATAGTCATCACGCTGATATACGCGGTGTATAGAAAGAATTTACTTTATTAAATAACTAAAGATGGTATCTATTGCACGGTTGGTTGAAGTCCAGCGGGGGCTGACCACTGCTTTTAAATTGAGTCAAATATGTGAAACAGTTCCTGAAAATTGTGTGCACGCAAATGGAGTCCGACGACCCTCGAAAAATAATAGTTCACCTGTGAGAACAGTTCATCAGCACAATGATGAGCAATTATGAAATCTTTTTTTTTTTACTTGTAAAGCTGTCAATTTTATAAAAGTGCTCACAATTGAAAATAACTGTATAGCAATTGTTAATAAACCTCGACCATCATTATTATTAAAATATCCTTTTTAAGTAAATGTGTAAATTAGGAATAGCTAAGGAATTAATTGTGTCCAATTAAAACTAGATTGGACACAAGATAGAATCTTGATAAATTGTTGGCTCTATATTATAAACACATTCCTTATCAATGCATTTTAATTGTATTTCACGAGGACACTACTTTACAGTTCAATTTATTGAACTTTTTTAAACATTTTGGTTAATACGCCCTAGCCACAACGTGCTCAAAATTTCGAAATAAAATTGTAAGTTTACTAAATTGAATTTAACCCCACTTTGTGAGTATTTCTGGGCATGGCATAAAATGTCCAAATTGTTCGAAATTCAATGGCAAATTCTCTTGTTTGGTAGACATTCAGGCAAACACGAACTAATAAGCATTGATAAAGGAAAAGAAATACACGAATGTATTTTTTAAGTAGAACGAGTAGAGGAAACTAGTTACAAAAACATGTAATTTTTTTTTTGCAACGGTCATAAATTTTCAATCTGAAAATCACGGAGTTCATCTTGCGGCAGACCTCAAGTGAAAGTTGAATTTTCCCTCAAAATTCTTCCTACTAACCCAATTTATCATATCCTCGAGATAGATTTTCAGTGAGTATACCCTTCTCGCAACAAATGCCATGCAGTTTGACCGATTCCCTTTCCATTATAGCTGTTTATGAAAAAAAATCTAGTGAAATTCCTCAATAATACAAGTTTCTCTTTGGCTTATTACATTTGTGTAAAATGAATAAAAAAATAGAATTGCCAATATAAACCTTAACATTTGAAATACGTGAACAGTTCAAAGTGTTCAAACAGTTCACGGTTGTTTCCATGTCTCCCTTATTAAACTATCAAACCATTATTTCAGATTCTAGAACATAATTTTTTTACAAACAGGAATGCTATATTACATTAATTCATACATGCGATAATTCTACACTCAGAACAGACAGTAATTAACCCAAAATGTTTAGAAAACCATCAGCTATAGAATTATATTCACACTTCAAATGCAGGTCGAATATTAATTTATCAATGCTACTACTAAACAGGGCTATCAATCATAATTTGGATTAATAATTCATGCTCAAATTAAATAGAATGGAAAAATGTGCACTCAACATCACAATGCATTGTACTTCCTCAAACCTTTAGCAAGTGAATCATCCATGTAAAACGACATAATACAATCAAAATCCTTCATCAGTACGACTTAAAAGGTTTCCTGAATCCATTCACCACTATTGTTTTTGGTAATTATTAACCGAGATTCCAAGCAGTGGAATTCGTCCATAATAATCAGTTTAAAATATAAAAGAAAAACCATACGCCCCGCTTGAGGAAAACACATAAAAGCAGGTGATAACAATTCAAGATGGCAAGATAAAAATACAATTGAAACAATTTCAGTTGAGGGACAGCTTTGCACCAAGGCTTAACTAATTTTCAATTCGGAATATGCAGAGCGGAAGAGGAAAATACTAATTGCATAGTCAAAAATAATACTTAAGAAAACTGACATCAAAGATGGCGGGAAGAGATATGCCAGTCCCACATCACTTCTTGAAGAAAAAAAGGTTTATCAGGACAATACTGTTAAAGAATACTATTTCACAAAAGTTTTCGATTTACAACCTATAAATTGGAATATCTTGAGTGTAAAGAGTATTTAAAAATACCATAACAATCAGCACTTGTCATGATTGTATTCATTTTTAAGAAAATATGACAAGCTGCTAAAAAGACATCTAACACAAAGTAACACACAATGTAGCAATGGCAAATTTAGTAACAAATTCTCGAAATTGCTCTTAGAATTTCTCGTTGTGCTAAAAGTTAGATAATACCCCAAATTTAAGCAACCCTGTTTTACAAAAAAAATTTGACAATTTTAATATTCCCAATACTGTTTCCAAACTCTCGGTATTAACCTTACTCCACAAATGATCCAAACGAAACCAGAACGTGCCCCAAGACTTCCTTCAAAATCACAAGTTCATTATAAATCCTGATAACAAAATGTTCAATTTTTTTTTTAATATTCTGGACACCAACACTTGGCAGCACCTTTGCCCTTCCACCGTCCCGTTAGTTGGGTGCACCCATGCGTTTAACATGGCAGTCAGGTGCCATCTTAATTGAATAACCAACAGATAGATATAGGCTATTATGTGGAGGAGCCGCCATCTACAGATAAAATCTGATTAAAAAGATGCTCTACATTTTTCTGTTTCGAAAAAAGGTTTGTCTAGGGTGAGGCATGCATATCTGTCACTCAGCTCTTCCTACACTCCTCCTCTTCCATAACCCTTATTTCCCTCAGCCACCCACCTGCTAGCAGTCGAGGACACGATCGACATGACTAACATGGCAATATCACATAATCAGAGCTTGTTACTAAGCGAGATACATGAAAACGAAAATGGCTGATAGAAGATCGTTTCTTTGAAGAATGATGCATTACTTTTTCATCAGCAGAGTCCGATTTCGAGTAAATGTATTCAGGAAATGATTTGCAGTACATGCCCATGATGATTTGCAATCTTGTACATCTCCATAATAATTTGCAATTTAAAATCCAGGCCATGTAAATAATGATTTACAATCCAGTACATGTCCATAATGATTTGCAACATGTAAATGATTGCAATGTAACATGTTGCAAATGATAACTTTGATTGTTCAGAAAAATATGGACAGCCCATGCATTCTATATTTGAACCCTACCTCAAATCATTTTTCAAAGATGGTTTGCGATAAAGTTTATGTCCATGATAATTTGTAATTCAGTACATGCCCATGATGATTTACAATCCATAGCCATTCCATGACGACTTGGAATACAGTACATGTCCATGACGACTTGGAATCCAGTACATGTCCATGACGACTTGGAATCCAGTACATGTCCATGACGACTTGGAATCCAGTACATGTCCATGACGATTTCCAATCCAGTACATGGCCATGACGATTTGCAATCTAGTACATGTCCATGACGATTTGCAATCTAGTACATGTCCATGACGATTTCCAATCCAGTACATGTCCATCACAATTTGTAATTCAGTACATGTCCATCACGATTTGCAATTCAGTACATGTCCATGACGATTTCCAATTCAGTACATGTCAATGACGACTTGCAATCCAGTACATATGCATGACGATTTCCAATCCAGTACATGTCCATGACGATTTCCAATCCAGTACATCTCTAAGACGATTTCCAATCCAGTACATGTCCATGACGATTTCCAATCCAGTGCATGCCCATGATGATTTGCAGTCCTGTACAAGTCCACAATTTATGCCATCATAACTTGGCGTGAAATAAGGGAAATACACACGAACTTCCCATGAATTCCGTATTTCAACACTTAACTCAAAATATGTATACAACATTACATTGGACTTTATACGTATAACCCAGGTGGAGTATGTGGAACCGGAAAATTACACCAGGATTATTTTTTATCAACAGCATTTACTGTAATTGCACCAAGAGATAAAAGGAAAATTTAATACTTAAACGCCCAGTACACAAACCTGTATATAGCCTGTAAAATTCAATTTTTTGTTTTCTTACAAAGTCATTATTCCCAACCAGAAATTTTCACCGATAACCTACTATAGTGTAGATAAACACGCAGAAAATTTTATGATAGTACAACATCCTATCTTGCCGATTCACAAAAATAAAATAAAAATAAACTGCTCAACGTGTCCATTAACTCATTTCAGCTATTCTGAAAGGCTTTTGATAAAAAAAGGCAAAAAATTCAAGTCATTGAGACGAGTTCGATGCCTCATGCTGATGGAGTATTAAAACTGAAATCCCCTTTTCACGACGTTTGGCAATTTCCTCATAAACTTTGAGATGATAGCAAAAATCTTATTAAAATTCCTCCTTTTTTTAATTCTAAAAATCTTTTGCTAATTCTGGACCACGATAGGTCACGGGTTATCAAATCATCCGAATCAGATATGAAGTAGACTAAACTAATAGCACGAAGTAAATATATTACAAAAAATAAAAAAACGAACAGCTATGAAATTAGCACAATTAACAAACATTTTATGCATTAAGGTAACTTCAACACCTTTCTTGCATTAAGCAATGAAAATAACTTCAAATGTTAGCACTTATTTTATCTAATAAGCATCAATGTCGTATTTAGAAACTCAACAATAGTTTTGACAAAAACAACGGTTAAACATTTTCCATTCAGATTTTAAGTTTAAGAGATAAATTTCAGACACCTAAAGCCACAACCTAACGACTCCTAATTAAAATCCTGTTAGTTTTCAGAAATGAGATATTCTTAAAACACAAAACTTTAAGGGGCCGTTAATGGTATTTAGCAGTTTTTGGATTTTCTGTTTGAGTTTTAAAGGTCAGTGAAAGGGAAAATGGACAACAGCAGAAATGTGTCCCAAATGTACTTGAATTTTAAAAACCTTGGGAAAGTCGGGAATTGTGCTTAACTTTGTGTTAAAACACCAATTTTATGTTGAAATTTCCTTTAAAAGTCAGGAAATTTCTGCTAAGCATCTGGGAAAATGTCGTTTATAGGATGGGCCTTTGTGGCAGGGTGTAAAATTTTGACGGAATTTCGGGGTCGTCCTTTTTGAATTGCCCCTAAATGCACTTATATGTTCCTAACATTCTCCACGTGTTCACAGGTTAAAAGCTGTAGCGTGAGATGAGCTCCATGCATTATCTGGACAATGAGGGCCTAGAATTCAATTTCACTTTCATTATAGAAGCCATTTAGTAATAAAAAGCACGAATTTCAAAATTGTGTCAAGCATGCAGAGCCAACCATTTGTCGAATTCCGAACTAATTTCCCCACAGGACCGGCTGAACTGCACGCATGCTTCCAATAATTGTTACCCAATTTCATGTAGAAAAAGCACCTTAGCTGTTAATCTCTTCACCTTTTAAGCATTCTGTTCCCATGGTATAAGAAACTCGAATAATGGAGAGAAAAACTTTTTCTCCTTCCTCATACCCCACCATTGAATTGAACGTTTAAACCCCATTTTCCTGCTACTTTTTTTTTCTTTCATTTGTAACTCTTCTCCCAACCGTGCAATTTAACCGGAATTCTGTTCGCACTTTGGTGCCTTTGCCTTTTGTGAATTTATGAAACATTAAAATATAGGTCTGTCTTTCTTTTTTGATTTTCTCAACCGTTTTTTTTTTTTTTTTAGAGTACACGCACCCCTACATTTTAAAATGCAAACTTCACCTACTACGAGAAACTGTATATTTTAATATAAGCGCCATAATAAGGTGTATGTTGCATGAAATCAATGTGAATAATTATCATTAAAAATTTTAGAAAAATACAAAAAAAAAACGTCGCGCTTCGAACCTGTAACGTTTATAAGTTGGGTCGCAGAAGAAAGCTGGCCTTCTGACCTAGAATAAGCCAGGAGAGCAAAAAGCAGCCCCAAAAGGTTGTTGACTTTTCATTTCCATGCACTAGTTTTATGTCGTGTCTCGTCTGTTGTACATCATTGTATCATAAAAGTTTAAAAGAGAAAGAAATAAAATTATATACAGATGTCTAGAATGATGAGAGACACCTTGCACTGAAATTATTTGCATTTTCTGTTGCCATGTCAAGTGGTACTGTTCACCGTATTCTTTGTAAGTCAATGGCAATTGGCATTTGTTATAATTGCCCACCATTGTCAAAGTAAACAGCATAGATGAATGGCTAATTACGTGAACTTTGGCTTAAGTCCCCATTTCAGATACCAGATGTATTGGATGACAACTCTACCAATCTACAGAAAAATCTTCGAATATAGGAACTTCTAATCATCGTGGAAAATTACAGGTAAAACATCTGCACAAAAACAGACGTCACTATTCATATCCGGATGAACCAGACTAATTAAACCACCTGGATTTATTTTGAAAAATGCATCTGGGTTGATTTTAATTAATTTGTAATTCGTAATAGTTGTATGTATGCTGTGGACAAAAAAATGTACAGAAATTCTTTCATTAAATTTGTAATGCGTTCACCTTCCAAATGCACAATACAACAATCTCTCATTTTCTAAAAAAAAATAATATTGCTGTGAGACAATTGCAATTTTAAAGCGCACAATATTCCTTGATATCACTTAAGTTATCAATAGGAGTTCAATTTCTTTAAAAAATTGGTGCAATTCCTTATTAACATTACATTAAACTGCAAATTCATGCGAAAGTTGATCCCATGAAGGCATCCCAATATAAGGTAATCAATGTTTTTCCAGTTTAGAAATGACTACTGGTAAAAACCAGTTATCTTGGCAAAAAGCACTTATTTTTCCCAAAAAAATAAGAAATTGAGCTGGGAAGTTGTTAGTGGTCTTCTTTTGCCCTCAAATGGGTCCCAAATAAGGCAGCTGCATTAGTTAAAATGGCCATTAGAACAAAAATTCCTGTGAATTTTCTCTCAAAAATGTGTATATTGAATATGTGCTAAACAAAGGTTTTTAAATATTTATCCAATAACAAGCCCTTTATTAGGATTTCTCAAAATAGGTATTTGTGTAACCATAAAGATGTCATTTTTGAAGTAAATAATTTTTATCATTTTTAAAGGGCGTATGAAAGCGGAAACAGCATAATTATCATAAACAATGAAGAGTCAAATTTCTATTCCCAAATGAGGTTAATAAGTAATCCTTTTTGGAGAAGGCGGTACATACCAGAACCCGTAATTCGTGTCATCTTCCAAATAACTAGATTAAATTGGTTAACAAGGAAACTACAAAATAGGCTTATACACAAAACCTGTTTTTAAAAAACGCAATTTTACACTAAATCCTGGATATTACCACATGCAACTCCTGTTTTAAAAATTCATAAACACAGTTTGGATGCCACCCATGTTTTTTTA
Source organism: Julus scanicus (assembly GCA_034698625.1). Lineage (NCBI taxonomy): Eukaryota > Metazoa > Arthropoda > Diplopoda > Julida > Julidae > Julus > Julus scanicus. The sequence goes on along the minus strand of JAQGBW010000966.1, from coordinate 1,436 downwards.
TTATTATTATACGGTTTCAATGACCTGCCGAAAACATGGATTACAAGTCAACCTGTGCGGTTTTGCATAGCAGAAAAAATTTACATAACCACAGGGTTGGCATTATTATAAGGCAATAAGGAAGACTTGACGTGAATCTACATAATTAAAAAAAATCTAACACGCCTATATTTTGTCACTATGGTGTTTACGACAAACTTGCTAGTTTCATCAGCAATAAAATACTCCAAACAATTTAATATCGAAATTTAAATATTGAAACATTATACGTCTTCTTACGCCTAGCACACTGCATGTTTCATGAAACTGAAATATGGTTTCCCAAACATATGTTTGTAATATATGGATGCCCACCAACGTTTTGAAACATTTGGCCAAAAAAAACGTGTTGTATGAAACATTTTGGTGATCGCTCAAGAGGCGGTGAAGATCAAATAAATCAACGAAACATTGTTTCATGGTTATAGCGCTTCTACCAAGGCAGTCCCTGGTTGCAGGATAGTTAACACAAAAAATGATATTCACCTCGTGGATAACTGACACGCTATTAATAAGAAAGTTTTCATTTTTTAAAGAAAAATATATGTATATTTACTTTTAAAATGTAAATTATCACCTAGATATAGATTAATTTAACGAATGGTGACTTTATTTTAGCACATAGACACGTTTACTAAAACGCCTTGACTGGCAAACAGTTTCTTGCTTTTTTATGTGGACCGATACATTTGGACAAACATCAATACAGAAATATGTTAATGAAACAAAGTTTCAACAACTTAGTTTGCCGAAACTTTAATTCAGTTGTATGAATCATGCAGTGTGTGCTAAGCATTAGTCAACATTTAAGTTGCTATGTATATTTAGGCCGAAATTAAACTAGATTTATCAAGATATTTGTATTTGCAATAACGAATTAATGTGGAAAAATTGTTCAAAAATTTGAGTTTTACAGGGAAGCCACTTCCATAATAAGGAAAATGATATGCATGTGGAATCGTACACCAAAAACTATAAATGTATTTAAGCATGTTTATTACAGACATGTTTATTAACAAACATATTTTTGCATTAAAATGTTACTTAATCCTTCAATGCCGCACAAACTATAAAATACTTCAATTTTTAAAGCTTTGGTATAATTAGACTCCTCCCTTAACTGCCTGTCCTCAAGCATTTTTTAAAAATGTCAGTATCTCCTAATTAAAAATGCAATGCCACCTCAATTCCCTGCATACAAAACGTATCGATGTTTCATTTGCAAGTTCATTTATATTATTCTGAAAACCTTCAGAATTCTCTGTACACCATGCCGGGTACATCAAATTACAAATGCATTCAGTAAAAAATCGGTAACAAATTTATTTATTTATTTATTTAAAGACTTGTGGAAACATTCAATACACAGAAAGACTGTAGTCCAAAAGCAAAATAGC
>JAQGBW010000965.1:0-31255 GCA_034698625.1 Julus scanicus | reverse complement strand
TCATCCGAAAGAGCCGCCACTTTGGGAATTTCTCCCATCCGTAAAAATTCCCACCGACCTCGACCTGGGAGCGAACTCAGCATCTTAGGATCGAGAGGCAAGCACGTAACACACTCGACCATCGGCGTCGGATAATTTCAGTAATCAGACAACTTATCTGACCGACTTTCGCCTCAAAATTCCTTGTGCATTTCCAAGCAATTCAAGATGCTTTATTTTGGATATAGTGACTGAAGTTATCCTACTTATTATACGCGAATATTATTGGATTAACTATAATCTAGAATTATAAAGATATAAAACCAGATTATTTTTCGTGTTTATTGCATACATATATATAGAACCAATAAAAAATCATATTTTGTACGGGCTCATCTATATATGTGCGTATGGGTAGGCCTAGTCGTTCATCTTTGGAACTTCAGTGCCCTTATAAGTAATGCATCCGTAGGGAGATAATCTCATTGTGCTGAAAATTTAATTATGCTCCGTAAGCACGCAAGAGGGAATGTTTGATATAGGTTATATGTATGTAACGGATGCACCAAAAATCAATGTTATCAAAGACTATAGGCATGTATGCGTGTCATTCTCCATATGTCTCAACAAGCACTTTTGCTATTTACCAAGGCTGAAACATTTAGAACACGCACACATTGCACATTTTTTTTTTCAGAAAGGAAACTTGCAGTCTGTTCAGTTACTAATGCTATTTTAATAATCAGCATATTGAATATTGGAAGAAAGTAGAAATTGATTACCGATAGGGATCTTTTACTCATTTGCAATTTTTTTGAACAACCCTTCTCACACTAAACTTCAATGAGATTATAGTTGCTGTATACCACTCTGTCAAATTTCACTGATGGACAAGTCTGAGTACACTTTGATTCACTCCTTGTCGATATTAGCATATGCATGAGCATTAGCGAGACATCCTTTATTTGCATTGAAAACCAATTTACATTGTGCACAAATCATTAATCAAATACAGTATATCAATTTTTGTACAACGTCTAGATTATGTCAATATTCATTAGATTGGCAAATAGGCTAAGAATTATATTTACTTTGGTATAAGTGAATAGTGGAACGCAAATGCACTCAAATATAATATTGTGATGAACATGATGTAATTTTTGTATTAAAATTTCAAAATAGTAAGTAGTATATTGACATTAAACATGGAAATCATGAGAATATTTATAAATGTATAGTTATATAAATGTTCTATATAAAATGTACAGGTCGTATAAAATGCTGTATATTTCTCGAAAATAAATTAAAACTATTCTGGTTATGCTTTGCCAATGCAAGCTTTAACTGATATGAGGATGTGTAATGTTGATAAATTGTCACTATTATTTATGTGTTCCTTGAATATTTAGTTGCTTGTACCTAGAAAATACAGAAGAACACAAGGAAGGATGAGTTGACAGTCTTGCTCAAGAAATTCAAAGAAAGCAATACAATTCTGCTGAACTGGTATTTTGAGAATTTCGAATTGCACAGTAATCACCCTACGGAATTGCGTTTTTCAGAGCCAAACAACTACATACAAAAGTTTTATGTCATGTATTTTCCTCTGGCGTGAACAATACATTTACAGCGCCAAGTGTGTCACACCATTCGCTTTTACGACCACATGCCGTCATGTGGAAATGCATTATGCAAAAGGCCAATTTCAAATTTCAAAAAGTGGAAAAGTATATAATTTAGATTTTGTTTTACGTGGCCAGTCACCGAAGCCTTATTTAACATAAGCTTATATTTAAATGTCTACACCATTCATATTGTGTCGGAGGCCGTTAAGTCAATTATACGTTAACGTCTGGGATGCAGTTTTCGGCTTATAGTCTTTGCTAATGTTTTATGCATGAGAAACTTAAGTTTTCATTTTGTTCTGCTTTCAGAAATCGTGGAGCACGTTCGGAATGGACAAAAGCCCTGTTTCCGACCAAGTATCGATCAGGATTCTTGCGAGGAAGAAGTACTCCACATGATGAGAAAATGCTGGTCAGAAGACCCCATGGAGAGGCCAGACTTTCAAGCCCTAAAAGGAATCATCAGAAGACTCAACAAGTAAGCATCGCCTATGTTAAGACTGTCATTCTTATAGAGAAACTTTTTTTGGAGATAAGTTTTTCATGCCCACAAAATCAATACTCTTTTCGATAAATCTCAGTTGTACCCTACATTTAGTTTATTGATGCATTTTAGTATTTAACTTAAAATTGAAATCGGTGTTGCTACAGATAATGTATAGACTGTATTGTTAACCATTCATAAACCGATAGTGGTCTTAATTGAAACATTAAATTAAAACCTTATCTAAAATTTTAGCAAGTCAATTTTCAATATTACATATTTGCTGTAAACATATTTTTCAGTCTTGGACACATGATTTTAATTTCTCTAAAATAATGACAGCCACAATTTCACCTTCCATAAGCATCAGTAATGCTATATTTTCATTTCTTAATTATGTATGTTGTATAAAAGGCATGCTGAATTTGATTAACACACATATGCTGCGAATTTAAGATTCATATCAAAATTAATCGACGCTCGAATAATAGTTCTCCAACTTATGATAAGCATATATGCACTGCGCACGTCGAATATCTTTTAAGAGCTTAAGGTAAACAGATTCTTAATTAAAATATTTGAATAAATGAATATATAGGCGTCTATTTTCGTGTTTTCTGGGGAATTCAGATAAGGCTCAGATATGAATTTTATTTCAAGTCTACATCATTCAGGCTCGGCAGAAAGACAAACATTTCCGTATTATCACCTATGCTAAACTTTGAGTTTAAATTTAGTTTTCGTATGAAACGGGCGTTTCTGCTTGAAGATTGCATACTACTAACCCTCACAATATATTTGGCCTACATATGTAATCTTGCAAGCGTGGGTGGTTGCTTTGTAGCAATACGCAATTTGCTAAGTATTCAGATGCTTGCTTCAATTTAAGAGCGTATATTCAAAGCCAAGTAATCACAACAACTTGTTTATTTTTTACATGTGCGTTGAAATTCCATTTCTCCTACCAAGTACGCAAACATGCATGAAGTATACATCGGAAATGAGTATGCGAGTAGAAAATACACAAATGTGAATGTATAGCTACTGCTTCCAATACGTTACTTTGAACTTGCTTTTCTCATTATCAGAATATTTTCCTATTTAATTTTTGCGAGGTTTGATATAAACTCATTCAGTTTAAGTTGACAAAGTTAATGGTGTTTGCCATTTGCGTAGTTTACTTCATTCTGGTTCACGAAATCAAACCTTTTTCCATTAGTGCGAGTTGTATCCATGACAATGGATTGACAATTCTCCAGTTCGATAAATAGGATGCATGGATAAATTATTAGAGTCAACGTTCTCTTTGATTTTTAAAGTTCAAACAATACACAAAGCACGCGGGGTATGTTATATTTGCTTTCAAATTTCAAGCGCTATGACCGCAAGCATGTATTGGTTAAGTGATCACTCGAGTAGCTTATAATTTGGATGTTGAAACTGACAAGTGACGTCAAGTGGTTAATCCAGAGTCAAAGTCACCTCGTGTCTCATAAGAGTGGTTTTGAAAGAACATTCGTTCAGTTTTCTAAAGGTGATTATAGTCTTAAACTGATGTAAACTTAACGGTCGATTAAGTAATTAGCCATGGTATAATCTACTAAAAATCACAACTATATTTTAACAACAATGGGTTAAAAGGGCCGAAGTCACACTGGTGGAACAGCCATCATTGTTTGATGATTGTTACTAGGTTACTTTCATATCCCATCCTGTATTCAGTATATCCGTGATATACGTTCTGTATATCAATAAAAAATTGTTCAAAGGATAGGGTTAAGCCGTTAGGATAAAAAAGAAGCTTTGTCCAACAAATTGAATTCAGTCTGGACATTTTCTTTTATTTATTTTTGCAAGAACCCCTTGAATCAATGCGAGTCTAAGCTCATTTTTCAATGAAGATAATGGCATACAAGCAGACTTTTGCATTCTTCAAAGGCTCCAAAGAGCATACAATTGAACTATCCTCAAATCACAGTTGAATCTCAATTTTCACATAGTTTATTTAGAAATGTCGAGTGTTTGATAAGGCCTGCTGCAAACTCTCAATACATTAAACCCTTTGCACACACTAAATCCAAGAATTTGATGAATAAGCAGAACTTTCGTTAAAAAAATCCGGAACATCAGATATTCCATACCGTATTCGATTAAAGAAGAAAAAAAAAATGCTGTAAAGTATGATAGCGATATATTCAATCCCAACGCAAAATACTTGCTATTTTTGGACGAAAGTGGATAGTGACGTTATTAAGATAAGAGAGACGTCTGTATTTGAAGTAGATTTGGTGTCGCACGCACAGTTCTGTACTTAATGCCAAGGCATTAACTTCTATTAAACTGTACCAAATAAAATGTTTAAATGGCACGTAGCTTAGATTAAGTTTCAAAAGAAAAAAATAAGTAGCTATTCATTTTTTTTTCTACAAATTTGCTGATAAACTTATCACTGCACAATTCCAACCTTAACCAAACGATTTAAGGAATAGGAAGCTAACCTAATTATATCTAGTGCTAGTGTACAGTTTTTACTTTCAAATTACTCTTATTTTGGTATAGAATTGACTCAAGTATTTAAGCTAAACACAACTGTGGTTCTACCAAATATAGTTATATTTTAAGAAAAATTTTGAAATTTAGATTTAGGTTAGATTTCTACATAGTGCACTGTTGTCAAAGTACATGCACGTCTTATGCATTTAAGTTCGCCCTTGTGCAATTAAATTTAGATACAAATGTATAGCCATTTTAACCTGCCAGACCTGGTTAAGTTAACTGCAGTCATTATACGATATTCCTAAGATTGGACGACATTAAACTTGTGACGATCCAAGATTGCTCAACCTTGTTCCCATTACAACGTTGGATTATGGTTTTGCCATTTGCCATCCACCGGGTCATATGTGTTCTTTGGTGCGTTAAGTCGGTTTTGCCCTTGCCCCTTAATTCCTCAAGAAGACTTAACTCTCAACCTTTTGAAATGCGTTTCGGTCGCCGTTCTGCTTTATGGCCACGATCATGAAACCGGAAAGTGGAAACCGAGAAGGGCTATTGTGGCCGCCATAAACACAAAGTGAGAATATTGGCGCCATTCATCGTATTTGGTTGCATTTGATAAACGCCTTTCGTATGGCCCAACTACCTAAAACAATTTCGTTTTTCTCAGAAAATATTGCCTAACGATCTGTCTCACACTGAAAAAGCATGCACAGTGTTCCCATAAATATCTCAGGATCCAACTGGGACCAATTTTTCACAATACTTTATTTCCTATAAAGATAAAAGCATAAGCTGGAATATAGAGAAAAAAGACGAGTATAAATGCATAAGATAGTGTATAGTAAGTGTTTCTCTTTATGCATTTGCTAGTTTAGTGAATTTCATTTACGTTAAGCAGCTAAGACGTTTTCAATAATGAACCGATGAAAAGAATACCCAAGTGCAAGGGAATGGACTCCAATTTTAATAGCGAGTCCTCCAAAATTAATAACTATTATATAACATAATTACTGCCGAGACTTTTAGCTAAGGGTTTTAAAAGCATTTTCTATGAAGCAGCATAAAGCAACAATGGAACCAATCATATGGTTAATATTATTAAACTTGTGTACTTTTCCTAAGCTTTTCATCTAGACTCTCTAGAGGCACACTTATTGAGTCATATACTGTAAAACATAGTCGTAAAAGTTGATCTTTTACTCAAAGGTCAGTGCAAATTATCAGAAGTGAAACCGTGTTAATAATAATGCCCAATCCCTTATGACGAACTTATATAGGGTCATGCAGTGTTATATGCCATATTTTGCCCCAAACATGCATTTGTACAGCATGTCATAAAATGCGTATGCCCAGAGATGCACAATTGTAGCTAGAATATAGTATTATTATAGCTCATAGAAACGAAACACAAAGGATAACTGCACATATGCGGTATTGGAAACGAATATATGTAGGTACATATACTCGGATAATATGGCCATATCTATACATATTGACAGTACAATAAGGCCAATTCGGATATGTAGGTACATATATGTATATTGCATTTTGATATACACCATAACACCCATATATGTGACATACATTATATAATTTTCCAACTTGAATATATTTAAATACCTCCATAAATATATTATGTTATATTTTCAAGTTATCTGATATATTTTTTCTGCTTACAATATACTTCCTGTACACAAGGGTTTTTTTAATTTTTTTTATTTAGAAATTGCAGGAAACAGTAGGCACTTGTTTCATGCATGGTCAATTTCTTAGGTTATTTCTTTCAAGTTTACTGTTGCAATTTCATTTTGATTGAAAATATCTTCAGAAAACATTGTTTTTGTGTTCCCCCCAGTTATTGGCACTGTTTACATCCGCAAAGCAGCATTTTCCGAGGATAAATAAGCATTCCACCAGTCATAAATAAAGCAGATGGGCGGGGTCCCTAAATACGTTATGAAAAATGTGAACGAAATTCAAGCTGCATGAATCTGCATTGTTTGACATCCTTAGAATTCTGTCATTGACGAAGCTATTTTAAGCCAAGTCACCATTGTACGGCCATTTAATTTCTGTATCTGTGAGGAAATAATGCAATACCAAACTCCGATTCCCACGTTTCGGAACGTCCACGCTGATACGAAATAATGCTTTATGGGCGCTTTTATAAACCAATAGATAAAAGCAATGAAATGGCCCGATATTATGAGCAAGACCTCAACCCAAATTACGAATATTCATTGCACAACCTCCACCCGCTTCTACTAGATTCAGCACAATTTTCATGGTAAAACGCACAACCGCAAGGCCTCAAAAACCATAAACAAAGTCATTTAGAGTCGAGGAGATTGCCTGCGCCCTATTATGACCCTGACTTCGAAAATTCTCAGTCGAATACAAAGTCACTCTTCCACTCAAAACCAACATATAGTTTTAGTAAAAGCTTTTGTAAGTTATGCTATAATCGTATAAAACCGTGCTGGCCAACCAAAACAGCCTACGTAATAGTAAAGAAAGTTCAGAATGGGCTGGTAAGACTTTTCGCGCTTTTTTTTAAAAAATAAACTTTTGTTGAAACGCCATCAAAGTGCTTTCATTTATCTTGGCTCGAGTATTTTATCTCAAACAGAAGTGAATATAAAATTGAGTACGATCCAACGATGATTCAGAATATAGTAGAAAAATATAACATTGCATTTATAGTGGTTTCGCCTTGCCAATTAACGCAAACCTTGGCTCAACGTTTGCACAATATTTTTTTTTCTAAAAACCATTAATTTACATCGTATATTCTGCTGGTCGACACCAGGGAATTATTCAATTCAGAACTCATCAAATTAGCTAGATGGTTTTATATTCTTTTGCCCCACGAATGAGCTTTTCGTGACTGTTCCCATACGATACGATAGAGACATGACTTGTTTTACATGATGACAAACTATTTATTTATGGAGCAATTTGGAAGACATTCGAGGTTAATGGGATCGCCATTTAAATATAGTTCTACGGAGACCCCCAGCGCCCTCAACCCCCCACCTTCGTCACATTATCACCATATAGCAAACCGCCGATTTCACGCTCATTAGAGCAAATAAATCCGTGCCAATTTTATGCCTGACCTTCCCGGATCGTCATTAGTATATATACGTATCATTTTCATTTTTCTTCAACATAATAGATGTGGCGTTTATCGAAACTGGGGCATCACCTAATATGGGTCCGAATCGTTAGCCTTCGTTTCGCATCCCTTACAATGTACACGTTCAATTCAGCACTATATACACACATCGTGAACGGAAAATCAGCATATCATAAAACGCAGCCTAGATATATATGTATACTAAAGCGCATAAATAATCACATTATGCATTAAAACAGCAATAAAGATCGCGCTTACATGCCCCTGTTCGTAAAATGTCAACGTAAAACCATAATACATTTTAAATGTCAACCTGATATTACGAGAGCACCCCCGAGTTCATGCGTTTATCTTGTTAGAATTGGCATGAAGGCTTATGGGGCTTCTACCGGTTTCTATGCTGGCCAATATTGAAAATGTGGGGTATAATTACATTAAAACCTCAAATGGCTCAATCGAATTATATGAACGTCTTAGGGGAGTGCAAATTACCGAAACGAGGATAGCAAACGTTTGTTTTGACCATCGGCATACCTTTAAAACGCATCGTTGCTATATTATTAGATTACGAGAGAAATTAATACGAAATTTATAATTAGTCACATGAAACCTGATGCAATTAATAGTCAAAACAGGAGCGTGCGAGCGTGTTATGTTACCGAAAGTAATCAAATAATGAAATACGACTTCATAGAACGGAAAACTCAAACTTCCTGCCCTAATGGATTAGGATAAGCAGTATAAATGTAGGGTGAAAGTTTGTCGATTTTCATTCTACGAAAATCAATACAGACAACGAATGCTTGACACTATCCTAATTTCAATCCCCCACGTTCCATGTAAATTTCAACTTCAACAACATAAAGGTGTTATTTAACTAGTTATCTGATGTGCTGTCAAGATTTTAATTTGGATGGATATTAAATCTCAAAGCAAATATCTAAAAACCTGCTGCCCCTATAAGATAACAACTGTACGTACACGGAATTAAGAATGAGAAGCCAAGTTTAAGGAACAACATGCAAAAAGTATGGGAGACCGGAGCACAGTGGGTACACTTTTTAGAATTCATTTTTGTTTTTTGGGGAATTTTCTTGATATTTTCACTGCTTACTTGTCCAAATGTTTTTTTTTTCTTCTGTGATTGTGAACCATTTTTTACTTTATAACATAAATTTAAACATTGTTTTTATTTAAAGTTATGATTAATGAGAAAGTATAAAAATATTTTCCAAAAACATCAATTGGGGTATGCTGGGACATGTCCCACTGTATCCCATAATGTTGTGGTCCACTGTACCCCGTATATATTTTAAGATTAAATAAATAACCAATTTGATTTAAATAAAGACTTACAGCTGACCACATGGCTAATTAACATAAACTTTAGTTTGAAATTATAGCTGGATATACACACTTGTCAATGGCATATATAGCAGCATTACTAATGTTTTATAATTACACCTAGAAAAAAAATTCAATTGCGAGTATTTCAACTGCAAATATTTTCTTTTATACTTGTGTCAGATCGCAGAAATTTTGGTTAATGAAAGAGTGCTGCAGACGGCTTCTTTGCAAATCAAAAGCATTGGGTTGCTGATTAAACCTGATTTTATAAAGACGTTGTACAACTGTTGGTGTGTTACATAGTGTGGATTTAGGTCAAATTTGGTTAGTTTTGTTCCGCATTTAGGCCCGATGTGTAAAAGAACATTATCATGGGCGTTTTCTAAACGTGGATAACACGTTACATTATAGCCCATTTTTTGTGAATCATGTAATAATACTGTCTTGGAAATTTGCAGCTCAGAAACTAATTACACATTTTTTTATGACAAAGTGTGTAGTATTTAAACTTAATTTTACATAATAAGGTCAACGCGTAGAATTTGTTATACAATGAAATTTCACCTAACTTAAATTTAACTCTCGAAAGAAGAAATTACCATGCTGAATGCATTACATATTATGCAATTTGGTGCTTAAATACGTACGTGTCTATATAGTAGTGTTCCCTGGTTACATCCCACGCCACCCGTTGTTGTGCTGGAGATGTGTATAATTGCATATCGCCATATAGTTAGCACTATGCCTGTAATTGCATTTCCAATTGCGAGCAATATCATTTGCATCGTATGTTAATGTCCCACTTCCGTCTGGATCATATTACGAGCGCTCCGAGGAGGCCTATTTCCAAGAACACGTTAATTCCAGCATTCCATTCCAGTAAAAGTTTTTTTTGTTAGAGATATATGTGACAATAGCTTATGTTTGCGAAACCACCTACGCATTCGTCACTTGGGCCTAAGCCTCATTTTTGTGGCAAGTGAACTGCATTGGTTAAAGTAGGCCTACTTGTCTATAGTATATTTATATATTTTTAATAATCATGGTTTTTGCGTTTCTTTGTTTTAACAGGGACAATGAAAGCGGAAATATTTTGGATAATCTGCTTTCTCGGATGGAGCAATACGCAAATAACCTGGAATCCCTGGTGGAGGAAAGGACTGCGGATTACTTAGAGGAAAAACGCAGATGTGAAGAGCTTTTATATCAACTTCTGCCAAGGTACAGAAAACTAATCATTTTAGTCATCTAATTTATATAATGGGGATTACTAGTCATTGTCTACATTTTAATCAAATTTGTAAATGTAAAACAAGCTGGCACTTATTAATAGATATTATGGGCAGGCAAAAAAAAGCTTTAGTGTTCAAGATACAATATACTGTAGATTATTAAAGAATATACACCCATACCTCGCTTTACGGCCTAGATGCGTTCTGGAAAAGTTGGCCGTATATCGGAAAAAGCCATATAACGAATCAATTTTTTCTGCATTGTGATTTTTTTTTTCGCCTTCTTTAACGATACCCTGGGTAACTTATCACAATTTTTGGCCACTTTGTTTAATTACAGAATTTTTTTTGGCCGTATAACGAAGCATTGTGGGCCGTAAATCGAAACAGTGCCATAATTAAAAAAGGTTCTAATAGTGAAAGGCCGTATAAAGAGCGGCCGTATAGCGAGGTATAGGTGTACTGGGATTGGGCTAAAATAGACACCATGTGGACAGGGGGTAGGGGGAGGAAATTTTTGAAGGAATTTCGGGGACGTCCTTTATGAATGCCCCCAAGTTAACGTATTCAATAGAAAGTTTCTCAGACCATCAATATGTTGCTTCTGCGCACTCGCTTTAAATGTATACATTTAATTTGTGCCAAAACAAAAGCATTTATACAAACTGCTTCATTCAAAAATGACCTAGAAATAGATGAATATACCATTTCCGAGAGATGTTCCATGATTCGTAGAAAATCACTACATTTATGAAAAGCGCACTATTTCCTGTTTTCGATTTTATCCGTTTGTTTTATGGGGGGGGTGTATGTTGAATTTATGCTTATGACAAGGCCTTGCACATAAACAGTCAAGTTTGCCAAATCGGCTGTTTTATCCTAAAATTTTCAAAACACCACCGATTGGAATTCGTAGCACGACATATCAGAAACTTCCACCATCAATCTTACAGGAATGAATTTAGGCCAAGAATGAAAGGGGGAAAAACTAATTTCTTAGATCATCCACATCTTCATTTCTTCTAATCATGTATTTAATCCCGTTTCATTTTCATTTCATTCGTAGGTCGGTGGCTGGTCAGTTAATCAGAGGTGAATCGGTCACCGCAGAAGCATTTGACAGCGTGACCATCTACTTTAGCGATATCGTTGGCTTTACGGCTTTATCGGCACAGAGCAGCCCCATGCAAGTGAGTGCATCACAAGGAATTCAATTAGATTTCAACGTGATAACACCCTCGATGGCTAGATTATTCATTTCCTACTTTTTAAGTCGTAGCACGTTTTATTTCCAACATACCCAGACCTCAATCCCTACAATTTCCAAATACTTCAGCTAGGGTCGTCTATATATGACGTCAGTGGAATGAGAATGCTGTATTAGAGAATCTCATTCATGATGATTAGAAATAGCACAAGATGAAGGATTTCTAGTGATGACGATAGTTATATAAGACTAAAGTTGAGCAGGATTGTAAAACTGTTTACTTTGGTGTTGAAGTTCAATGTCAATTAAAGGGATTATGCGCTGATTGTACTAATCATGATAGTTAAATCTATAATTAGTGCATTTTCTGTCAGTACAAAACCACATCTGAGTATTGTATATATATAGTTAGTTTAAAATGAGGCATTTTTCATTCAAAATTAATGTTTTGTGATATCAAAACAAAAATATCTCTGTTTCTAACGTATTGTGGTTAACCCGTGAATAGTGGCATCGTTACATCAACAATTTTACAGTAAATTTAACGCAGAAAGTAGGCCAATCTTTTGTGTTATACGAGAAGTGCACATGGATTTGAGATTTTAATATTAATTGGACTATATTTCACTTTGGTTTCACCGCATTTGCGATGCTGTTGGTAACCCAAAGTTCATTTGTCATCCTAGTATTTCTATTGATTCCTATTGTGTAAGTGCATACGTGACCGGATCTATTGCATTTAAATTGCGCCTAAATGTCACGAAACAAGAAATTGGAAAAGGTATTGGGTTCGTATTTGTACAAGTCGAGATATACGACCAGCAAAGGAATGATGGGAAAAGTCTTAATGGCGCCCTTTTGTGCAAACCTTAAATCCCCTTCAAACAAAGTAATAAGAGAAAAAGGCTGTCGTTTGTCAACCTATTCAGACACCCTTGATATTAAGGGATTTGTAAGAAAAAAAAGTCCCGTATCACGTATTTATACATTGGCGCCATCGCTCGGGTAAACGAGGCTTTTAAAAGTAAGTAAAGCAGTGCATTAATGTTGCATTTTGATCTCCCTTACCAATGATAGTCCGTGAAGAGAAGCACACTAGGCCTTAAACTGTCGCGACACACCGGTTGAAAAACACTGAAATGCAAAGTAAAAAACATATCAATTCGTGGAAATTTCCGTAGCTTTATAAAACATCGTTTCAGTATGTTAGATATTGAGATAAATTTAATGAAATACAGAAGCAAATTCTTGTAAAACAGTATTTCCTCAATGAAAATAAAGAAGTGAAAGGGGCAAAATGTCGGCATAGCCCTACATAATTTAAGTTGCTTCATTAAACCTTGTTTCGGTATATCAAAAAGTCATGACATTTTGGGAAAAATTTAATAACCGGCACACCAGTTAATTAAAAAACACCATTCTAGAGAATACATTGTAAAATGGTGTTAAAGTAGGCAGTATATAATGAAAAATAGAGGTTTGTATCTAACTCAATATACAGTTTCTAAAAATGTAACCTTATTTTACATATATACATGTATGCAATCTATATACAGTATACTGTAGTATGTATTTTTGCATACATATATATAAACTCATAAATATGATATGACAATTCAGGCTTCAGAACAATAAATTCAGGAACAAAATAACAATTCATGCATATGTACATAAAGTATACATACTTGAATTATGCATTATAACGTATTTATAGCTTATTAAAAGATATGTCATTTAAAATTACATATAAACATCGAACTGCTTCCGGTAGACGAGAAACATGGCTTGCTTGAGCTACACATATAGAACATGTCTGCATTTTTATGTGTGCAATGCAACTATATATAAAATGACAAACGTTCTAATATCATTATCTCAGCTCTATGCTGAATACCTGTCTGGGAATTTAACTACTGCAAGCATTATTGTCCTTAAATGCTACTCCAAAATTCAATAAAGGAACATCGTCATAAGTGAATTCCTGGCTCGAACAATAGTATGTATTTTCTAGAATGCAGTAAAAAGCTCGGCTATCAGTTTGAAACCCAAGTTTTCAGACAGTTTTCTATTAAATTTGTGTCTGCATTCCCAAGGTTTGGATGTTTCCGAAAGAAAACCGTTGGAGAAAAGATTACGCAGATTCCTCACCCATTATAGAAACACTGAATATTTTTTTTACGCATTTTTAAGGCATTATTCCGCTAGCAGCTTTTATATATCTTGACGCCGCTTGGTTTATTGCAGACTAAAAACGTTATATAAGGACAAACAAAGATTCTAAAAATTCCTATAATAAAATAGAAAATTCTAGATCAAAGAAAGAAAATTTCGCAAACGCTGCCAGCAGTTTACTAAAACTCAAAGCTTATTATCTGAAGTATTAATTATTAGTAAGCCTTTTTATATATACTTAGTAATCGCGTCTTAATATTGCTGTTTACATTTTTTTAATTGGGCACTTTTGTTATAAGATACCAAATTAAGTATCGATCTATGTTGAATCCAATTCAGTCCTAGTTCGAATTTCAATTATTCAATTCGTGGAATTGTTGTGTAAGACATTTGCGGAATTCAATCGATTAATCGTGATAACAACTCCAATTCTCCAGAAATTAAGGAAGGCGTAACAACTTTTCTATGAGATTTGAAGCTCATGTAGCCTAATTAAAACTGATGACTTATTCACCCTAATTGGATGGCAGATGTTTTTCCTTGTCTATGTTTTCTTGCTTGTTACCTCTAACATAAAACATCTTTATTGTCTCCACCTTAGAGGAGTTGTCATAGTAACGACGTTTTCCTTTGTGACCCAGTCCTAGGTCATCCATTATGATGCAACATTTGTTAGGTGTACGCGTCACTTTTTTTATTATTTTTGTTTCCTTATGAAAAAACCGGCAAAGCTGAATAGTTAATGTGATTCTGGTATCGATCAAAGCCTGCTACACTAGTTTCATACAAATACGCATTTAAAAGACACACCATTTTATCTATATTTGGATCCGAAAAAAAAACAATCGCTGTTTGCAATATAGAATATACACAAAATAAAAAGTTCTTCACAACAAATAAAGTCTTTGACGTCATCTGTACATCAGTAAAATGTATGTCATTAACAACAGATGGAAACTTGCATTATTAAAAATTGCGTAGTGTATAACATTCGTATAATTTAAATATAATAAGAAAAAATAAATGTATTATAAACATGCAAAAATTGGTTATTATAAACAATCGCTGGACTTAATACATTCTGTGGTACTTAATTGTTCATATTTTGAACAACAATCAAAATATACCGTTTGAATTCAGAGTTTATTAAATTAAACCTTCAAATCAGGTATTATTCCACCAAAGTATTTTTTTGCTTATAACTAACATAAATTATGATTTGGTGTTATTTCAGAAAATAGGAAGCTGAAGCTTGTTTAAATAAACAAAATATATGCAATATTGTTAATTATGCATTTCCTTTTGTTGACATTTGAAATTTAATAACAAACTCAAAGTTAAGGCTTTTCCGCATAGCTAATGAGTTTGTAATGTTTGCCTTCCCTCATTTATAAGGGGCAAATATGACCCACGCAGCATCTCACTTTCACTTCCCTTTTAGATAAAATCCCAATTTGCCATTGCACCGAATGACAAATAATATTAGATGTTTGATCGAACGATTGAGATCAGATATCATGTTACGCACAAATTCAACTTCTTGCAATAGGTAAACATCGTTTTCGTAGTTACATTGAAATACAATCTTATGTAAGAACCTAAGATTGGTTAGAAATAAGGGTTGCATTAGTCAGATTTCCGGTATTCTTTTGAAATTCAAATTAGATATTTTGTTTATTCTATAAACCTTAACGACAAAATTATATGAGAAACACAAGCATCAGTATTGATTCGGTTTATTATAGAAATACATAAGCAGGAATATGCTTTTTTTGGTCACTATAACTATTTTCAATATTAGAAATGATTTTTCAGTATCGTATAATATACGTAGATGTGAAGAAAAATTGTGTTAATGACCATTGCTTCGGTTTATTATAGAAATGCAAAAGCAGGAATATGCTTTTTTTGGTCACTATAACTATTTTCAATATTAGAAATAATTTTTCAGTATCGTATAATATAGATGTGAAGAAAAATTGTGTTAATGAGCAACTAATTTTTAAAAACAATTCCTTCCTTACCCTGGTAAAAAGAAAACAATAGAGATTTCTATTGTTTTCTGTTGCTATTTGGAACGTTGTTTTCTAATGGTAGCAATAGAAAATTTCTATTGGTTTCCTATTGTTCAGTCAATACAGCCAAATCATAGAAGTCAATAGAAGCCAATAGATGTCAATACAGGAACCATAGAAAACAATTAAAACCAATAAAGTGTCCAAATAACAATAGAAACCAATACAAATCTCTATTGGTTTCTATTTTTTTTCACCAGGGTAACGTGTCACGTGTCCGTTCACGTATCATATAATACGAACTTAATTATGCTCTTGGTATTTTTTTTTCCAGGTGGTTGACTTTTTGAACGATCTGTATACTTGCTTCGACTCCATCATCGAAAATTTCGACGTTTACAAGGTATGCTGGTGGCAAACAAAACCAAGTTGCTTTACACAACTATGTATACCTCTAACATTCCATTCCAATGAACAATCTCTTGTTTTCCTAGGTGGAAACCATAGGCGATGCATACATGGTCGTATCTGGATTGCCAGGACGCAATGGGAATTTGCATGCCCGTGAAATTGCCCGGATGTCTCTGGCATTGTTGAATACCATCACAAGTTTCTCTATTCGACACCGGCCAGGGGAGCAATTAAAACTGCGCATTGGAATGCACACAGGTTTCCAACATTTTCATATTTCAAACCCCCTAGTGTTGCGTTAAACGAGTTAGAGATGTTTGCCAAAGATTTCAAATCCCCAGTTGCGCATTAGACAACTGGTAACCTCGACTGCAGCGGCGTAGTCAAACATTGGCTAATGAAATTCGGAGCGGAAAATTTGTTCACTCCAATTAAAAGTGGATATGGCCTATTTTAGTAGACATTTTTCCTAGTCATGTACTAGGGGAAACATTGACATTAATTATTAAATTTCCAGCACCTCCGTGCCAATTTGGAAATGCAATTGAGGTGACACTAGCAAAATTGCCGGTATAATGACCTATCCTCTTGAAAAATAGATGATGTTGGATCTAGTTTAGCATTGGGCGAATTATTTAATTAGGAGGACCGTGTCCTCAATTTTTGAATTTGAAATTCATTTACGATGGTCCTACTTAAATTTCACTACAACATGCCAGAACTAAAGTGCATGACAACAGCTATTGATAGAAATCATACAGTGATGCCATGTTTGACGAGGTCATTCATTAATGAACGACGAGTACTAAGTAATTAAGTGGTACAATCCAGACTGGTCCAACCAATCCTTAATTAAATGGCCATGCAATCATTCCAGACCTTTATTAGCCTCGTATAATACAAGGAAATGATCGAACTCATTGGCAAACTAATCTAAATGTCGTGTAGCTGAGAAATATCAAGATAGTTCGTCTAACAAGTTTTTTTTTTTTTTTTTTTTTCTTTTTTTTTTTTTTTTTTTTTTATTATTATAAATTTTAACTCTAATATTTTCATCTATTACAGGACCATGTGTGGCTGGAGTTGTCGGTCTAAAAATGCCACGATATTGCTTATTCGGTGATACGGTGAACACGGCTTCCCGTATGGAATCAAACGGTTTAGGTAATGAGTTTCATGTCGACGTAATCACAATTATATGTAAGAGACATTAAGCCATGATTTTTTAATACATATTTTCTTTCAATTACAGCTTTGAAAATTCATGTGAGTGCTGATACAAAAGCTGTTTTGGACACGTTTCGTACTTTTAAACTGGAATTGCGAGGAGAAGTGGAAATGAAGGTAAATGGTCTTTTTCGTTTTAGATTTTTAAACCATATCCCATATATGATCAACTCACGGGGAAAAAATTGAAAAATAGTGGATATCCTCAAAATACACGCTAGACATTTGTACTTATAAAGCACAGCTTTGAAAACAAATTTTTATCAATATAAAAACTTTAAATAAATTTGAAATATATATAAATGTTATCAGTATAATTTTATAATCTATCTTTGATAATATACTTTCTTTAATATTTAATTTCTGAAATGTAATTACTCCCAAGGTTCGGTATAACCTTGGTCACTGCATATTGCAATGACAATTAAAGGTCTTGTATATTGGAAATGATGTTTTGGTTTTTCAATGTCTACACTGTTTAGAAGGTTCTCATCTTTCATAATAAATCGGTTTTTATTAACAGGGACAACTTGATGAAAAGTTAAATCATGAAACTGTTCGCGTTCTAAACAAGATTTTTTCATTTCAGGGAAAAGGCAAAATGACTACTTATTGGCTTTGTGGAGAAGACCCTCAAATTCGAGCAAATAGCACTCCTCATATTTCAAGGAATAATATGATTTAAATGATTTACGACTTGGAGTGGATGAAAAAGCATAATAAACAAGCTCAGAAGAAGCATTCACGTGAACGAAATTGAATCATGACGTATAAAACTGCAAGAGGAGACATGGAAGTGTGCTGCTACACATCCTCAGCTGCTGTCATTGATTTTATCGTCATGTTTGCCCACGATTTAGGCCTCAAGGTTAACAATTCCTCGACTGAATAGTCACAAGCAGTTAACAAACATGAAATGGTCTAAATATTGGCAATGCTGGTATCTAGAATGGCGTTTATCATTACAAATTACTATTCAATTTGCATGTGATTCAATATCCATTTGCTTTGGATATGCGCCATAAATGACGAATTGCATCTGGATCTTACTTTTATTTCAACTGTAAGACACTATCCAGAAATACCATGGGAATGTTATAAAACAAAAATGGCTGCTTTTGTTTCACATTCTTTTCATTCTTTCGTTGGGACGTTTTATCTAAACATGGTTGGTATAGTATGAGAAAGTTTAATTTTGTACAGTTTGAAAAATCTAAGCACACTGTTATGATATATGAAAAACGTGACCAATGACTGGAGTTTAAACTTCAGGTTCATATAAGGTTGTGGAAGTATACAAAATTCAAGGAAAACTGAATGTTTCCATCTACATTTAAAAGTTATTTACAATTGAGATCCCAATTCTTTGCATATGACATTTTGAAAATAACTTACCAGTTTCATATAATTAGATAAATTAATCATAAGTTTGAACATTTCTTTAACAATATTACACCCCAACGCTTGGATCTTTTCTAGTACTTTCACATGATGCAAATTAAAACTGAAAAATGTGATAGGCAAGCCATAGTGTGAAATACAGCGAAGATTTTGTAATGAATTCCACATATCTGGATATTTATTCCTTTCGCTATTTTTATTTATGTGCACTAACTAGTCTTACTTTCGAAAATTGACATTATTAATATTTAATATAAGTGTATTTCTAAATAGTAAATTTCAAATTTAAACAAGTTGGATTGTTTGATTTATTCAAAACTGACTGATACAACAGGATCTTAAGCTTTTGCATAAAATCGTTACAATTTCAGGGAGTAGAATTCAAGGAATTACCAAGAGCCACTTAAGGTGCATGCTACAGGGTATTTATGCACACATAGGGCGTTTATTTAATGTTTTTGGATCATTTAGTTCATGTTATTGCAAGAACCACTATAGTTAATATTTAAAATTGTCATAAAATCTTTCAATTCATTGTGTATTTCATTGCAACGTATGAAATTATGTACTGATAAATTTTAGCGTTTGATATAAAGTATCTATTTAAAAAAAATTAAAATTCACAATGGGTACGTGAAATGGGTACAATGAAAGTATGACACGCCTGTTATTTTGGCGAGTAAATATTTTCAATTGAAATTATACAAATAAAATGAACATTGTCAATTTCAAAAGACATGAACACGTTGTAAACTTTGAAATACTAAACATGCCCACCGCATATAGTACAGAGCCTTCCATGAAACATATTATGTCAGTGAATCGAAAATTTCGAAGTTTTTTTTATTATTAATGATAATTGGTTTGAGTATTTTATGCACGGCATATAATATTTTCTCAATACGATTCCAAAATTAAAGCAAGCCATTAACAATAATACATTTTTAATTTTTGAAACCAAATTAATGTAAAATGTGGTTTTGCATTACATCAAATTATTTTAAATATTTTCTATACGTCGAGAAAGCATCAATGTCAGTATTTACTTTTCGTTATGCAAAATTAGTTGATTTAAAGCAAACTAAATCCCATTGGTTTATATTTTACAAGTATTCATGCCACATATTTGAAGCTAATTTGCTATGGCACTTTTATTGGTATAAATCAAAATAAAGGTCAACGGTTTCGTTGAAGATTTGATTATTACCAATAACTCTCTCAAATTGGAAGCAATACAGCAAAACTGAGAATAAAATGCCCTTTATGTCAATGTGAAACATTCCCGCATTTGATGTCAGCAATTATGTCGATAAAACTTAAAATATAGAACAATTACAACTATCACTGTTTGCATGAAATTGTTTTATTGTAGTTTACATCTGAACAAGGTAAGCGTTAAAATTAATTGCATCTGTAAATTGTTAATTTTACCCTAGCACAACATATGTTAACAACGGGAATTAAACTTACTATTGCTAATGAAGTACCTAAGGAGGCTCTGTAACATAGATGCTGATTTTGCATTCGATTAAAATTTGGGAATGCTCTAATAGATTCTTGATTTCCGTTCCATTTACTCATAACCCACATCTAATAATATCGTATAAACGTAACCCAATGAGAACGTTACAGCCCAAAATATTTTCAAACTGAAGTTATTTAAAATTCAATGAAATGAAATTACAAATTTGAAAATCGAAATTTTCCAAACAAATTTCAAAAATCATTCCATCTCATCTCCGAATTATTAAGTAACTCAGGGTCAGGTTAAATTGAAGGAAGATTGACCAATTTCCAATATACTAAACTAGTTCATTGACCCCTTCGTTATAAATTGTCTATTAATAATACTATCGTTTAAGCTTACTATCGAGAAGAAAGCAGCACATTATTTCATGCACAAGTGGCGCACAATTGTTAAGTTAATTATATTGTTAATTGAACAATACATGAGATTGTTAACTCGGGAGTAAAGTACATTGACCGGTTGGGCAGGCCTTACTGAATTTAGTTGGAAATTCAGATAGTTTTAATATTTTACTAACATTACTAAAGGTTTGTGCAGCCGGTCATATTCAGGTTAAGTGTGACAATTGAAATTATGAATTTTCAAATGTATATAATGTGTTATCCATTGTTTTCAAACGATCAGATAGGTACTTGGGAAATGAAATCTTTGTGCGAAACTGACAGAAAACTCGATTTTCCCAATTATGTCGTATTATGTTCGTCATTAACTGTCGCAGTGCCCCCTTTACCAATTGTTATTAAATACCAGATATTATTCATATAAAGTCCCAGTTTGAAATACATATTTGAATTTGTCTGCTTTTATCCATGAAAAAAATAAGTAAAACATGTCTAGACAAGTAATACAAGTACACTCGTAGACGAAAACTGACCATCCAACGCATTATTTAATGTCAATTCAGGTTATTGGCAAACTGTTAAATTAACCGCCGTGTTTAGTTTAAACCTTTATCGTTTTCACTGCACATTTTCAAAAGGAAAGTAGCGCAATTGTTAAGAATACAGAATATTAAAGATTTCCAGCATTCAGAAGTTTAAAAATAGCACTTATTTAAATTTAAATCTACCCCATTTCCTTCTTTTGGATAAACTTTGGTAGGATGTAAATATTACTTGCAAACTGAGTTATTGATATTCATTAAATATATATTTTATTCTTCCATTGCTTCTATATATGAAATTCAATTATGCATAGTGTAATAATATATGAATGAGCCAAAGATTGTGTAAATATTAAATTGTTTCCGTGCCTCTCTATCATATTTTACGGTTTATGAATTTGCAAGACTTGTCATTGTTCTTATACACGTTGTCAATAATAAACAAGTGAGAGACTTTTTTGTACATATGAGATATGTTCTACTTGACTGTGTTGAAGTGAATCTCAATCTCCTGAAGTATTTCTTCAAGAGATTCCATAATATAATTTATATTTATTGTCTTAGCTCTGTTATAGCTTAAAAACAAAGCCAACAAATTAATCGAGTTCGATGGGTTTTTTCCCCAAACACATGAAATATCAACTGAATTAAATATCTGCAATTTCAATATTAAGGTAAATCAGCAGCCTAACATCCTTACTATCTATGGATAAATAATTTATTCTCGTAACCTCAAATATTCAAATAATGAAGCTTAATAGAAACCCATTTATTGTATAAACACGATATCGAGTGGATTAGTGACACGCAGAAATTTCTGATAGAAATAAATGATATAAAATAGAAGCACAAAATAAAAACAATTACGTATGTTTGGTATTATAAGGAAATTATAAACTTTTTGTTATAAAAGACATTTTGAACTCTGGATATAAAAATGTGACGGCCCCTTGGGCTGTACTAAATATATCCAAGTTTCTCTAAAATGCGTTTCAAAAACAATTTATAGATATATACACTTAATTGAGTGCAAAAAATCGACTCACCTGCATGAATCAAGTAAAAGTATGTTTTTCTCAGCAACCAAATGTCCAATTTAAAATTGGAAAAATGTGTTTTGCAGACAATTTATTCCTTTGCATAAAATTCCTGATGCTTCATTGCGGCGAAAAATGTTGAACTTAAAGCAACCCAAATTTTCATTATTTACTATGCCATATGCATCGTTGTACACCTGTGGCTACAAGTATTTCTGAATGCAATTTGATTAACAGAGCTTAATAAACACATATCCAGACATTTTGTTAATTAATAGTTTCTCGATAAAATGACCATTCCACCAAAAGTAGCCGCACGAATTGTGGGCTATTCTCCAAAAAATTCGGTAGAAATCCCTTTCACACTAGGCGAATTATAAACAGGAATAAATTGTCTACAAAACACATTTTTCAGATTTCAAATCGGACATTTGGTTGCTGAGAAAAACACATTTTTACTTGATTCATGTAGGTGATCGAGTCAATTTTTTTGCACTTAAGTGTACTTTCAAAATATTCCACGAACTTTACAAATTTGTCATCAACAAAAATCGTATACGAAATTTGCAGTCTAGTATAGGAATACAATGTTAACTAAACTTGAATTAATTTTAATTTTAAAAATAACTTTAAAATGTGTTCATATAATTACGCGTTAATATCATGAATGTGTCATAATTTGCTTATAAAAGCTAGATTTTAAAATGTTTTTACCTACTATCCATAACCTAATTCTTCCAACCTTTTTATGCAACACAATCGGCTTAAAGCAGCTTGTAATTACTATTGATTTTAGCTGTCCTCAGGCGAACAAACAGGCCTTCGTCCATCTAGGCTCAATAAATATGGATCGACATGAGGGTCAATCAAAAAAAAAAAAAATTAAATATACCGGATAGAAATATTAACGATTCCACGTATGTGGTACCTGGATCTATAATATTGTAAAAACAGAAGCAAAAACCTGACTCAATACAACGAACGAATTCGATCACTGATACCACGTGATACATGGGCGTAGACGATTAAGAGCGAGGAAGATAGAGGACTTCCCATATACCAAAATGTGAAATCCTATTATAGGTTGTGAGGAAGAACCCCCACGTGGTCACGTAACGAAATCCAACCGCCGGTGATTTAGGAGATTCATTATCCGTTTTTTGCAGGAAATAACTGGGCTCTGACCCTTGTCAAACAGTTACAAATGACGGATAGGCGGCCATCAATTTAGTAGCCTTCATGAAACGCCGTTGAAATGATGAACCCTGACTATTAAGTTTCAATATCGTGGCCAAAAGAGATGAATTCTGGGAGCAAACTCGTCTGACAAACTTATCACCACCGTGGCTAGGACCGTTTATTTCCATCTTTCTTGCATCAAGCGGATTTCCAATATAAACCCAATGATTTCCGAGATTTCATCAGTGACCGATCACAAAATATAGTTGTAAAAGCCATGAACCACAATTCTGTCTCTTCCTCTACATCATTCCATTCCTGAAGAAAGTCAGCTCTGGTTATTCGAACAGAAACTTGGGGATTGATCAAGTTTTGGAGCAACACGACTTCAGTACAACAGGTGGGTGGAATTAGTTTGGTTTTTGTAGCTAGCTTTGTTTAATTCAATTTAATATAATAATGTTCGACAACAAAGGAAATCATTCTTTAACCCCTTCAATCATGAACTTCGAATTTAAAGATAAAAGAATCTTAGGAATTTTTCTACCAGACTGTTACTTGTTGGATAGCTATAAGCAACTTTAAGGTATTTCTGAAAAGTTGGAAAATCTGTTATTTTATGTTTTTATAACCATGCAGACATAATCAGAGGTTCGGACTAAAAGATAAAATACTATTTTCATGAATCACCTAGAAGTTGTGGCACAAAGCAAAATGAAAGTGTAAATATTACCCAATTATTATCGAATGTAATGTAAAAATAAAAGTTATTGTCAAACTACGCAAAGTACATAAAGGGTTGCGTTTTCCAAGAATGTATTAAAAAAAATTATGTTAATTGTAGAAAATTGCAAATTAATTTCTATATTCATATTTAGTATATACATGTATTGAATGTATCTTTTTATGATGAACAACTGTTTTAATCGTGATGTGGTTACAAACAAACCTGATACGCTCGCATTTCATTGGTAACAGAAAAAAACCAATTGTTTTATTTGACAGATATTCTTTTTTTTAAACTTAACGTCTATCATAAAACTGATGACATATTCAAATCTACTGAACCATAAACGTAAAGTCTGACAAAGCATATTTTGATAAACTATCAATTTTTAATATAAATGAATTTATTCCTAAAATTATATGCATGGGTGAAAGGATAAGTTATTTTGTCGTTTATATTCATAACAATGCATTTTAATTTTAAAAATCATGCATTGGATAATATTGCGCAAAAAACAGGCATTTCACTTTCGTAAATACTACACTGTATAGAAGACTGCAGTAAGCTAATTAGGCACAAACAAAAACAATGGAAATTTCCATAATAAAAAATCCATTTTTCTCCTAAAAACTGCATTTGTAGATTGATTAATTCAATGACTAACGTTTTTTAATTTACTTAAACCATGCTGGGAGACATGCAACATTGTTACGCCCAATTAGGTTAAAGTAATAATCGATGAAGCATTTATAAGTTAATTATGACCACGTTATAAAAGTCATGCGTTGCTGTATATCAATCAGGAAAACAACTTACAGCAACGTGTTCGTTTAAGCAAACTAATTTCCCTCATGCATGTACAACAAAAATATGATGCAGAAGAAATTAAATTCACACAGCATAAATATATTTTTAAAAATTACGCTTCTCAGATTATATTTCATGTCAAATTACACAATGTTAGCTTTTTATAAATAACCTTCACACTATATATAGAACATGTACATGATGTTCCCATAGCTTTCCCATTAATTCAAGTTGAGAAATAAGCTTTACATATTGAATACAGTATTAAAGACACATGTAATCCTACGCATATAGCCGCACACATATGGGTTTTATAAACCGATTAAGTTTACGTGGCTTCGCCCTTAGATTTATTAGTAGATATGCAAAATCCATAATGTTTCGATATAGCATTTCAAAATAAAAGGTGCATTCCTCCTATTAATGGTATTAAAAGTTCAACACGTCTATTTTCAACGAAAATTTGTATTTAGCAAAAGAAACATATGTTGGAATGACTTCTTTAAAAAATGTTCGCCTAACACAAGTAGTAACAAAACAATGGAAAAACATTGATTAAATTTGCATAAGTTGATGTTTTGGTATACAAGGGATTCATCAATTGGAAAAGTGCAGTAATTTATCATTTAGGAATGGGTGGGAGAATCCTATTCGAGGTTGATGATGTATCAGAAAAAGCTTTCAAGCAATGTTTCCCAAGCGATTTCTTTAATACGTGTCATTAGAGGACGGAGTTTTTATGCCAAAAGAAACATGAAGAAATAAGAGCTAATATTTCATACTTTGTTTTACGTTCACCATAAGCTTACGAAGGCACGCTTTAAGCAAACATTATTCCATTAATTCTTTTGTAATTGTCTATTTTGATTGTACTCTTTTAGAGAAAACAGACAACGGATAAAACCATTATTTTAACATCGAATGGCACTTGAGTGAGTAAAAATAAAGTGACGCCCAATCTGCAAATTAGTCGTTTGCAAAAATGAAAAACTCAATTATATAATCATTTTATAAAAAGCTTTCAACGCTTTTTAATTAAAAAACTTGGCAAAAGTTACATCTGCTTACGATGGTTTACAAAATGTTAACATCCCATTTATATTATTAAAGAAAGGAATAATCTACAAGTGACCCCAAGCCAAAATTGCATGAACTTATACAGTAAGGGTATGTAGGGACAACTAAAATAAAAGTCCATCTCTTAAAGAGACTAAACTTAAGTTTAAATACAGCTAATACATTAAGATTATGGTAATTCGATTTGATTTGATCTAATTTTTGGTTTAGGTTTGCTGTACCCAAACACAATGAGGCAGCAATGGTACATGTAGAACATTAGTTCCAAGCAAGAACAATCTATAACAAGCCATTAAACCCCCGGAGTGTTTGGTATTCACCCAAAAGCATTTTGTGGTCATCTGTCTTGATTTAAGAGTCCTTTTATCCAGATAGTGATAGAGCCAGAAGAAAACCAACACCGAAAGCTGCTGGGTATTAAGCCAATATATAAACCATTTGAGAAGATATTTTTCAGTCACTGGCGAATGCGTTTCTTTTGCAGAAACACCTTATCAAGACAAAGAGGCCCCATGCACTCAGTCGGAATCAACCAGCAAGTTTTCAAGCAGCTGATTCAGTGAATCTGAATGAATTTGAAGTCGTCCATGGCCCACTGGTCCTCTTCGTTCTGGCGCAACGTTATTGAAGTTTACGAAAAAAACAAAGTGAAAGTTGGATTCCAAAACAAGGATGATGAACATCAAATTGATGACTTTGCGCACATTTTTAGGTAAGCTTAACCCGTTTTTCTTGTCATGGATGCTAATCTATAACAATCTTTTGAAGCACATTCTAATGGCAATATTCGTTTCAGGCAGAAAACACGGTCAGAATTGGTTCGCATCAGCGCCGCTGTGATGGGAATTGAATTCTGTTACGCCGCAGAAACCGCGTTTGTCAGCCCAACATTGCTGAAAATTGGTGTTCGTCACTCTCATCTGTCCCTCATCTGGTGTCTCAGCCCATTAATCGGTTTTTTTATGACGCCAATTTTGGGCTCACTCAGTGATAGGTGCAATTCCAGACTAGGAAAACGAAGGCCTTTTATTCTTGGCTTGTCAGTGGGCATCATTCTTGGTAAGCGAAAAAACTAATATGAAGTAAAGGGCCTTAGTTGGAAAATAGTCCATATTCAGCTCATTTTGCTCCAACTATTCTCGGTATTTATTGTTTTTTCTTGCTCAAAATTTTAATTAATGATTTATGTATTTTTTAAATACTGTCCAGTCATACTTTTTTTCACGCAATTATTACCCATTTATGTTGTAGTCAAAACTAGCAATAATCCAACGATTTTACTAATGGCTAAATCTGCTAAACTAATTATCCATTTTCGTATTACTAATACGATTTACATTTATTTTTAAATAAATAAAGAGTACAATTTCTACGCAGAATAAGCAAAATTTCGTTAAAAAAATTAACAAACAAACAAAAACCACTTAGGTTCAGAAAATCACTAGTTATCGAAAAACAATTCTTGTCAAAAAATATTGAAAAAAAATATTTGTGGAGGTTAATTATTTACAGCCTCACAACTTGTTACAAACAACTACAGATCTGAGTAATTGCGCGGCATTTGATGGAAAAAACAAAAGTAAAAACAGAAAAACCATAATTGATAGTCGATCCTGGTATTTGACCCATCTACGTTTTATGATTTCTTTGTAGACATATATGGTTACCTCTAATCCAATCAGC
The DNA here is from genome assembly GCA_034698625.1 of Julus scanicus. Classification (NCBI taxonomy): domain Eukaryota; kingdom Metazoa; phylum Arthropoda; class Diplopoda; order Julida; family Julidae; genus Julus; species Julus scanicus. Next base: position 3,596 of record JAQGBW010000965.1, on the reverse strand, counting down.
CTGGTTTTATCTCTATGGGCATTGTCTTAAGGAGCCTTAAGTTGTTAAAATACAATTATGAAACCATGAAAATAACCAGACCATTATACATAAAGCTTTGAGTATGCGACCAATAATAGAAAAAAATTGGGAATGTGTTGCTAAGGTTGAATTCAAAGCAAATGAAGGATCACTTCTCGTTAGATTATAATCTAACGAGAAGTAATAGCGCGGGTTGACCAACTGCCAAAGCTGGAATTCGCAAAAAATGTGGTGCTTGAGTCGATTACATTTCCTCTTACTTAAGTGTTGTATTTATTAATATAAATGTAATTATTAATAGGGGAAATTTGAATAAACCGGGTTCGACCCCTATAGATTTGACATGTGTATCTGATCATGTTTCAATAAACTAATCCTAAATACACAACGAGTCATAAAAAAGTAGAACCCAGTAAAAAAAATCACAACTTGGTGAAAATTTAAGTGAAAGCGCCTATTCAGCAAAATATGTATAATCAGTTTCTGCGCAAAATTGGATATTTTCAAGATAGTTTAGAACACATAGGTACATACTTCCCTTATGAATGGGATAATTTCAGTTGATACCTTAATTTTAGTTGTGTCATATTTTGTAAGAGGACAATGAAATTACACCATTAGAAATGGAATCTTAGCAAAGACCATTAGCTCGTTGAATTTACAAATTCCGGACTCATTGCAATGCCATTAAGATATGGGGGGTCTAATGTTATTTATTTCATCCAAACCACAAGACTGATACAATTAACTCACTACCGTTATCTGTTCATCCAACAGGTCTCATTCTCGTTCCGAATGGCAAAGACATTGGGATCGCACTTGGAGATTGGTATTCGTGTCAAGATTCGGGATTCGACACAAACAACACAAGTTCGGACAATGGGCAGGCCAACAATAGCGGACCTCTGATTTCCCCAGCCACACATAGAGGTGAAAACCCTGTCACGATGACGTCGACGGGCGAAACTGACGCCTACCACTCGTGGGGGATATTTTTCACCGTAGTTGGAACCGTTTTATTGGATTTTGATGCAGATGCTTGCCAGTCTCCATCCAGAGCTTATTTACTGGATATTACCCTGGCGGAGGATCACGCCATAGGTTTGAGCACATTCACAATAATGGCGGGATTAGGAGGTTCATTGGGATACGCCATGGGCGCCATCAATTGGGACGTTACTTCGTTCGGCAAAAAACTTGGAGGGCAAGTGCGCGTAGTCTTTACAATCATACTTTTCATTTATGTGATTTGTGTGATGATAACAGTGTTCAGTTTCCAAGAAATTCCTCTTCACGTTTCTGATCGGGAAAAAAAGCTCGGAAACGGGCAAAACACGACGCACTTGCCGAATTCTCAGAAATCCGTCAAGAAAACTCGTAAATCTGTTTCACGGTTAGGTCATTACAAAAAATTCGTTGATGAAGACGTTGTAGAAGAGGATGAGGAGGAGGAGGAGGAAAAGGAGGAGTGCAAGTCAAATAAAACAAGCATTTGCCATTCACGAATGCATAACGAGAAGCCAGTTAGGCTAAACGAGAGTGTTCATCATTCAAAAAATTACGGTTCAATGCAAGAGGATAATGGTTCGCCTTGTATTTGCGAAGAAAACAGCGAAGAAACTTCGTTTATTAGCAGCGCAGATTTTGGTGCAAGCGATGCTACGCCTTCAATTGCTTGGCAAAAGTTACCGGCACGTATAATTCTATTAAAATTTTATCTCGGACATGTGTATACGTCCAATGATGCACCCTTTATGTCCCGCTAACAAATCAGGGAGATAATTAAAACTAGGCAACGAAGGCCTATGAACAAAACATCGTGCAAATTGCAAAGCAAAAGGTTAAACAAAGCACTCGCTCGGATTGGATAAGTTTTTTTTGTTAACCATTTTGAATAATTAATGGCGAAGTATATGGCATATTGGAAGAATCAGCAGTAAAAGAACAAAAATGTTTGGTAATGAGAATAAGGGCAAAAACGTTGATTTTTTTCTTCCATTAAATCTGATAAATATTCACTAAATACGTTAACTTTCGAGAAAAGCTTATATTTAATTATTACTGTATCTAATCTAAATTTTAGACTAGCAAACAAAAAAAGAATTATTTAAAACCTTCGTTGCTTGTTTTTTATTAGCGCCCAAAATCATTCCAAAAAGGAGAAATATATAAATATGTTTATAATTACACATCTCAAATTACATTTACTAAATTATCTACAAGGTATGCTACAACAATATGTAAAGTAGGCAAAAATTGTAATAACAAAGAAATTTGTTTTAAATTATAAAGTTATTATATAAAAAGTAAGCTTGACGCGTCACTGATTTTTGACACATTAAAAATAAAGCTGTCAATTTTAACTTGCACAACAATATGTTAAGTCGGCGAAAATTGTAATAACACAGAAATTTGTTTTAAATTATAAAGTTGTTAAAAAAAAGTAAACTTGACGCGTCACTGATTTTTGACACGTTAAAAATAAGGTGTTCAGTTTCCTTTATGTAAATGATACGTGATAATTGACTAGTATTAAGGCGTCGTTAAGTTGTTTTGCTCCAATGCCTGTCTTGTCAGTAATCTATAATTAAAATTACTTTCAGTTCTATATGTAATTTACAAGCAGTCGTAACTTAGAAAGTTAACTCGAGTGTATCAAATATAGTTCTTCCACACCAAACGTGCAAGCTACTATCATGATTGTGCTAAATACATATATTTTTTTCTGTCATATTAAAATTTTAAATAAACTATTTTTTCAGGTCCCCAACACGAATCAGAACGGGGACGCCATATTGAAAATCCAATCTGAAGTCCAGATAGACTTCGACGCTGAAAAGGAACCTATCGTAGAGCTGAAGCATTATCTGTACTCCATCATTTTCATGCCAAAATCTCTAAGAGTTCTGTGTTTAACGAACCTTTTCTCTTGGATGTCTTTGGTGGCCTACTCATTATATTTCACTGATTTTGTGGGGGAAGCCGTTTACAAAGGGGATCCTAGAGCAGTGGATGGGTCATTCTTAAAGTTGCAGTATGAAGACGGCGTTCGTTTCGGATGCCTGGGAATGTCCCTATACTCGTTATCATGCTCCATTTACTCCCTAACCATCGACAAACTCATTCAAACGTTTGGTAGGTGTCTTTTTGGTTGCAATTGTAACTCAAATACAGAAAAAGATAAAACATTTCACTTTTTTTTTCTTAAGGTGCTCGACCAGTGTACATCGGTGGCCATTGGGTGTACAGCTTTGGAATGCTGATGTTGGCCCTTTCCCGCCATCGTGCAGCTGTCATCCTTCTCTCATGCACATCTGGGGTCATGTACGCCACCCTTTTCACCATGCCCTACGTCCTAGTCGCCCATTATCACACTAACAATATGGTAAAAAATTCTTATTAAACATTTCCACTTAATGCAATTTCCGTTTGCACAAAAAGATTCTAGGTAAACATAAAAATTGTTAAGGTGCGTCTTCACCGCACCAAAAGCAAAATAGAGTTTTCGAAAACATGTTTTTGAAACTTTACAGTGTGGACGCTCCACAAAACATGTTTTATGCTTTTTGCTTTTG